>CM066330.1:261607698-261705198 GCA_033807585.1 Hydrophis major
GAAAGAGGGAGGGAGGGAGAGAAAGAGAGAGGGAGGGAGGGAGAGAGAGAAAGAGGGAGGGAGGGAGAGTGAGAAAGAGAGAGGGAGGGCAGGAGAGAAAGAGAGAGGGAGGGAGGGGAAGAGAGAAAGAGAGAGAGGGAGGGAGAGAAAGAGGGAGGGGGGAGAGAGAGAGGGCAAGAGAGAAAGAGAGAGGGAGGGAGGGAGAGAGAGAAAGAGGGAGGGAGGGAGAGTGAGAAAGAGAGAGGGAGGGCAGGAGAGAAAGAGAGAGGGAGGGAGGGGAAGAGAGAAAGAGAGAGAGGGAGGGAGAGAAAGAGGGAGGGAGGGAGAGGGAGAGAGAAAGAGGGAGGGAGAGAGAGAGAGGGCAAGAGAGGAAGAGAGAGGGAGGGAGGGAGGGAGAGAGAGAAAGAGAGAGGGAGGGAGGGAGTGAAAGAGAGAGGGAGGGAGAAGGAGAAAGAGAGAGGGAGGGAGGGAGAGAGAGAGGGAGGGAGAGAAAGAGGGAGGGAGGGAGAGGGAGAGAGAAAGAGGGAGGGAGAGAGAGAGAGAGGGCAAGAGAGGAAGAGAGAGGGAGGGAGGGAGGGAGAGAGAGAAAGAGAGAGGGAGGGAGGGAGTGAAAGAGAGAGGGAGGGAGAAGGAGAAAGAGAGAGGGAGGGAGGGAGAGAGAGAGGGAGGGAGGGAGAGAAAGAGGGAGGGAGGGAGAGGGAGAGAGAAAGAGGGAGGGAGAGAGAGAGAGAGGGAGGGAGGGAGGGAGAGAGAGAAAGAGGGAGGGAGGGAGGGAGAGGGAGAGAGAAAGAGGGAGGGAAAGAGAGAGGGAGGGAAGGAGGGAGAGAGAGAAAGAGGGAGGGAGGGAGGGAAGGGGGAGAGAGAGTCCCATTTCCCACAGAAAACACCCGGAGCCACAAAAGCTGGGTCGGGTGGCAGGGGCTGGGGGTATCATGTGACTGGGTGGGAGTGATGTTGAGTTGGCCGCGCCTACCCAGGTTTTGAGGCGGCTGGTGTTTTCTTTTCTGTTGGAAATGGGTCCAAATGGCTCTTTTTGAGTGTTTCAGGTTGCCGACCCGTGGTTGTATAGGAGGAGGGGAAGAAATCCATCAATTGCAAAGAAAGAAGCCCAAACTTTGCAAAACAGCAATTGCACATTTTTCCAGGCGTCGTCATTTTTGATAGATGCAACATTAGACAGAGAAATTAGACAGGCAAAAATCATGTGCAGTGCAGCATGTGGAAGTCATCAAAGAGCAGATTTTCACGGCTCTCTGGTAGCTGTCGACAGTCTGTGACCCAGAGATTAAGGCGAAGAGGCCACAGGTTTCACGGAGCCAAATTAAGAGACGGCCCCTGATTTCGTCATGCAGAAAATTCCGTTGGATGCCCCATCCCTGGGTTGTTGTTTTTTTTTAAATTATTATTATTATTTATTCGGGGTGGAGATATTTATTTGGAGCAAAATAGTCTACTGAAGATGCAACTCCCTCCCCAGGGAGGCAGCACACAAGAAATGGAAAAAATATGTTGAGATCGGTTTGTTTCAATGTTGGCAGTTTTAAAAATGGATGGACTACCACTCCCAAGGCTGGGGGGGGAATTCTGGGAGTTGAAATCCATCCGTCTTAATTTGCTAACATTGAAAAATGTTGATTTACAGACAGTGTTTTTCAAGTTTGGCAACATGAAGATCCCTGGGTTTTAAATCTCAGCATGCTGGCTGGGGAAATCTGGGACTTGAAGTTTACAGATCTTAAAATTGCTAAGAGTGAGGGGATTCTGGGAGTTGAAGTCCACATGTCTTATAGTGGCTAAGGTTGCCTGGGGAATTCTGGGAGTTGAAGCCCACCGATCTTAAGTTGCCACGGTTGATAAATACTGGTTTACAGCAATGTTTTTTTAAAGTTTGGCAACATGAACATCCATGGACTTCAATTCCCAGCATGCTGACTGGGAAATTCTGAGAGTTTTAAGTCTATCAAGTTTTGAGCATGGGCGAGAAAGAATGGAGACAAGTTTCTTAACGGTGAACTTCAGCTCTTTATTACATTATACTCGCTCAGTTTAAACAGTAGTAGAACCTGCCTTATATAGGCAACCCTTAAAACGATTACCCAATAACGAGCTAGGAACGTTAGCTCTTAAACCAATAAGATATTTCTGTTAAGGGCCAATCGGATTCCCCAGAACGGGCCAATCCGGTCCGGCCGCTTAACAGCCAATTAGAAGTGCAGGGCCAGAACCCTGCACTTGACTTCAAGCTTATACTTTATTGAATTATATTACATACACAACAAAGTCCACACTTCCTATAGTTGCTAAGGCTGCCTGGGGAATTCTGGGAGTTGAAGTCCACTTGTCTTAAGTTGCCAAGGTTGATAAATATTGATTTACAACAGTGTTTTTCAAGTTTGGCAACTTGAAATTCCGTGGACTACATTTTCCAGCATGCTGGCTGGGGAATTTTGGGAACTGAAGTTCATACAACCTATAGTTGCTAACCCTAGCTGGGGAATTCTAGGAGATGAAGTTCACCCATCTTAAAACATGGTGGCTGTGGAATTCTGGGAGTTGAAATCCACCCACTTCTCGCAAATCCTTTCTTGTATTTTGAAGTACCATCCTTCCTTGCAGCCCAAGCTGGGTATAATCTATTTTGCGGTGGGAATTTGAAGAAATAACCTTGGAATGTTTTCTCAGAAAACTGAACCACGGCAAATTCTTTGCAAAACCCATTGCCCTAATTGAACAATGGGGTGTTTGCCCTCAAACCACCCTATGGAAATGGGGGGGGGTGGATGTGAGGAGTGAGGCGAGGAGGGGGTACGCTAAGGTGACATGGCGCCTCTTTGTATTACATCGTCTGGCTCAACTGTAAATGGCCCATGTTCACAATTAGCATGCCTCCGAGTGGTTTAAACCAGACTTTTAACCAAAGTGCAATCAACAGGATCTCGCCCAGTGAGAAAAGCAAATGGTTTCACTCCTTGCCTATTAGCCCAAGACTTTTTGGTGCCTGAAGCTTTCGCCCTCCTGGGTGGTTGAAAGGTGGGGGGGGGGAGGCCAATTCTGCCGTCCACAAAGGATGTCTCAACACCCGTTGTCCCTGGCAAACCTTACATCCTAATAAATTGCTTTAAATGCTCCCAGGTTGCATCCAACCAGCCTTTCAAGGTTGTTTTTCTTCCTAATGGGTAAATAATTCTTCGGTTGGTCTGCTCTTTCTGAGTCATGTTTGCAGCCTCTGTGGCTTCGTTTGGTTTGCTTTGTTTTTCCCCCCCCCAATCAGAATAGAGCTGGAAGGGACTTCAGAGGTCTTCTAGTCCAACCCTCTGATCAAGCAGGAGATCCTATTCCATTTTAGACCTGTTGGCAGTTAAAACCCACCCCTCTCCTAGAAAAAGGAAATATTTAAAAGGCAGAATATTTCCCCTAAAAAGAGTAGAAACTCAAGAGCAGAAACTCCTCTCAGAAGCAGAAACTCACCCTCACCTTTATTAATAGGTGGGCCATTAAGGCCTGGGCCAGAATACTTTACATAACAAAGATCTCCGGGTAAAGCTATATCAATTGCCTAAAAGCCCTTTCAGTGTATCATCATCCAGCAAAGGCTCAACCAAGCCTGGGACTCAGGACAGCCTACAGAGTTGCTCCTGCATGGCCCCATGGGAGTCTGACAACCAATCAGAATACAAGCTCCAATTTAAATCCCAACAAAGGTTATAAAACCCAGGCACTCTCAGCACCTCAACCCTTTTTTAATCTGTTCCTTCAGCTTCCTTTTTACTCTGGAGCTGCAGGCCATGTGGTCCTGTCCACCATTAAACCATCTTTCCTAACAGCCTCCGTGTTTCCAGTGTCTTTTTCCCCACTTGGAACTGAACCCAGAAGGATATTTTCTTCCAACAGAACCCAATGGCTACCCAGTTCTTTTCTAAAAACCTCCAGTGATGGTGTTGTGTATGTACCACAGTTAATAAAGTATGAGCTTGAGGTAAAGTGCAGGGTTCTGGCCCTGCACTTCTGATTGGCTGTTAGGCGGCCAGATCGGATTGGTTAGTTCTGAGGAATCTGATTGGCCCTTAACAGAGGATATTTAGTGGTTAAAAGAGCTAGCTTTCATAGCTTGTTATTGGACAATTCTTACAAGGGTTGCCTATATAAGGCAGAGTTCACTGTTGATGTTTGAGAAGTCACTATGCTAATAAAAAGCTGAAAATCACTATTCAGAGGCTGTCTCCATTTACTCCGACCCATGTCCAAGTACTTAACACTGGCGACAAGGATGGGATTTGGAGACGTCTGAACCGAAGAAGCCAGGAAGCAATACCGAGCACGTGATAGACGACGCCAACAACGGAACCATGTCAGGCGGCATCGTACCACCCGCTCCGTTCGATCCAAACCAAGAGGATTGGGAATCCTACATGGATCGCTTCCAAATGTTTCTCGAGACGAATAACTTGAAGGACGCCACACCAGCAAAGAAGCGGGCACTGTTCCTGAAGCATTGCGGCCCAGCCGTATTTAAGATGGCTAAAGCACTTGCCAAACCTTGAGAAGTGAAAGCCATGAGCTGGGACGACCTCGAACCCATCCTGAGAGACCATTATGCGCCAACCGTGCCTACACTCGTGAGATGCCACAAGTTTTATCAGAGAAACCAACGAAAAGGGGAGAGCGTGGCCAATTTCGTGGCGGACCTCTGAAATTTAGGGGGTCTCTGCGGGTTCACCGATTTAGAAGAGGCACTAAGAGATCGAGTAATTCTGGGATTAGATGCGCAAGGTGTGCAAAGCAAGCTGATGGCGAAAGGCGACATCAGCCTTGCTGACGCCATCACTGAAGCCACGGCTGCGGAGGCGACCAAAAAGTCGGCTGCACAATTACGGCGAAGCCGCACTCCGGTAACACCACCGACCAGCGAAATCTTACCCAACTCAGAAGGGCAGCTACTAACAACGCACCACAAGGACCTCTCTTCGTCGTCAGACAGCGACGAAGAAGGGGTCCATTGACTGCGGTCCGACCGGGACCTTCGCCCGAAGCCCTTACGCCCTTGCGCTGGCTGTGGAGCCAACCATGCCAGGGCCGAATGCAAATTCCGCGACGCACTCTGCCATGAGTGTGGGAAATGAGGCCACATCGGCCGGGTCTGCCGCAGCTTACCAGGCCTCAGCCAGGCCTCAAAAGGGGCCAACTATCGCCAATCGACAGGAAACCGTCCTGTAAGGCGAGAGCCAGTAAACCACTCTTACAGAAATCGAGCTTTGCAAAAAGAAGAGGCTCACCATACTATCACTATCGGTCACGCCTCAGTTTTGGACACTAAGAAAATCCGAGTCACGGTAACCATCGAGAACCAGCCTTGCCACATGGAGGTCGACTCAGGATCGTCCCTCTCGATGGTGTCTTGGAAGACACTCAAGCAACTCATCCCCACAATTCAACGCCAAGACCTCCAATTTCAACGCCTCATCCTCAAGGACTACCAAGGAAATCGAATCCCCGTTGTGGGGTCCTGCCGAGTCCGAGTCTCCTTCAAGAAGCATACAGCATACTTACCTCTAACGGTCATCGATAGAGATAGGCCTAGTCTATTAGGCCTCCAATGGTTTGTGCCACTCGGCATTGAAGTGGCCGGCGTGAACTGAGTCGGTGGTTGTGAGTGGGAGGAAGACGTTATCTCTGAGTTCAGCGATGTCTTCGCGGACATCTTAGGCGAGTATAAGGGGACCCCAATCTCATTTAGTCTAGATCAAAAAGTAGCCCCCATTCGCTTGAAGCCCCGTCGAGTTCCATTCGCTCTTAAAGCAAAGATCGACGAACAACTCGACAAGCTAATTGCTCAAAGGGTGTTAAAGCCCATCGATCACTCTCCATGGGAAACCCCTATCGTAACACCCATTAAGCCAGACGGGTCAATCCGAATTTATGGAGACTACCGGGCCACTTTAAACCACGCCCTACAGCAGAATGCGTATCCAGTTCCGGTGGTGCAGCACCTCCTCCATTCCTAAGGGGGCGGAAAGGTTTTCGCTAAATTAGATTTAGCTCAAGCTTATCAACAATTACCAGTAGATGAAAAAACAGCCCAAGCCCGAACAATTGTAACGCACAGAGGTGCCTTTAAATGTACCCGATTGCAATTCGGAGTTAGTGTAGCCCCGGGGATCTTCCAGAGCCTCATGGAAAGGTTATTACAGAGAATCAAGGGCGTGGTTCCTTATTTTGATGACGTATTAATTGCAGCCCCTACAAAAAAAATCTTGCAGGATCATTTGAAATGCGTTCTTAAAAAATTCCAAGAGGCTGGACATAAGATGAAAAAAAATAAATGTCAATTATATACTGACAATGTTGAGTTTCTAGGGTACCGAATTGATAGCCAGGGCATTCATCCTACCGAGAGTAAATTAAAAGCGATCAAAAACGCTCCCAGACCACGCAACAAGGCCGATCTCCAGGCGTTCTTAGGCCTCATTAATTTCTATAATGTATTTTTACCACACAAGGCAACTGTTGCTGAACCGTTACACCGATTATTAGATAAGAAAGCATTGTGGGTATGGGGTTACCGGGAAGAGCAAGCGTTCCGGAATGTTAAAAAACTGCTCACATCTGACTCTGTACTTATGCAGTATAACGAGACTTTGCCGTTAGTCATAACCTGCAATGCATCGCCTTTCGGGGTGGGCGCAATTTTGAGCCATGTACTGCCTAATGGAAATGAAGGCCCATTGCATACTTTTTGAAGACTCTTTCACAAGCAGAGCGGAACTATGGACAAATTGATAAAGAAGCCCTCGCAATCGTTTCAGCTGTAAAGAAATTTCATGAATATGTGTATGGAAGGACATTTACCATTATAACTGACCACAAACCATTGCTAGGGATAATAGCCGGGGACAAGCCAATCCCCTACATATTATCCCCTAGAATGACCCGATGGTCAGAATTCCTAGCTGCTTATAATTATCGCCTGCAATATCGCCCGGGGAAAGCCATTCCCCATGCCGACGCATTAAGCTGAGCACCGCTTCCAGAGACTCTCGACGATCCAGCACCAACGGCAACCACGTTGCAGATCGAAACACTCAACTCGCCGCCTATGACCACCCGAGACATCGCGAGAGAAACCAAATAAGACCACACCCTAGCTCGAGTCCTAGGTTGGGTAGAACATGGATGGCCATTGGACCAAGTACCAGATGACTTCGCACCATTTAAATCTCGACAGACTGAACTTTTTTCCCAAAAAGGCTGTATCATCTGGAGCGATAGAGTCGTTGTCCCAGAACGACTCCGGAAGACGCTGCTATGAATTCTGCACGAGGACCACCCCGGCATCGTGCGGATGAAAGCACTTGCACGAAGTTACGCATGGTGGCTGGGCATGGACCGGCAAATCGAGCAGTGGGTCAAAGCGTGTACCAATTGCCAACAAGTCAGCAACGCCCCACCAAAAGCCATGCCTACTGAATGGGAGACGCCACGGGGACCCTGCCCCAGAATCCACCTGAATTTCACGGGGCCAACCAAGGGCTATACCTTTCTGCTGACAGTCAACACATACTCCAATTGGTTAGAAATTCATCGTATGACGGCTACAATGTCCAAGGCGGTGATCAAGATCCTAAACAGACTCTTTGCAATCCACGGATTGCCTGACGTCCTGGTGTCCGATAATGGGCCATAGTTTACGGCACTAATGTTCGAGCAGTACCTCGCTGACTGCGGCATCCGCCATGCGCTCACCTCACCTGCGCACCCTGCGACCAATGGCCGAGCAGAACGCATGGTCCAATTTGTTAAAAAGACTTTGCAAAAAGTGGACTATGACAATATCGATGACAAGGTCAACCAAATTCTCTTTTTGCAACACAGAACTCCACATAGCGTCACTGGAAGAACTCCCGCCGAACTACTGATGGGACGACGCTCCCACCTCCTTTTCCGGTTGCACCCTGCTTCCGAACCGGAAAAGCCAATAGGATCCAGCGGCCGCTGTCGCACCTTCCAGGTAGGAGACCTCGTTTATGCACGAAAGTTATCGGGCGATCCGTTATGGATAGAGGCGACAGTAGTACAAGTGACCGGCCCTAAATCCTACATAGTGAAATGCTGTGACAATAGACTGTGGAAATGGCATATCGACCAATTACGGTCACGACTCACAACGGCAGTCAACAACTCCCCCATGACCAAACCGAGGGGGAGGGGAGGTACGGAAGAAGATGAAGTTCCAGGGAACCTGCTCGAAGGGAGCAACGAACTAAGTGATACTCAGGAAATGGAGCAGGAAGGAGAATCGTTTGCACCGCAAGAAATTGCACCTGAGCAAGAAGCAGAACCACTGCCAAACAACAATCTACCGCAACAGGATTGCAACCAACCAATCCAACGAAAATCCGAAAGACTTAAAAGACAACCGTCCTATCTAAAGGACTATATAACTACACCGTAATTAAGAAGCCAGGGGGAAGGGGTGTTGTGTATGTACCATAGTTAATAAAGTATGAGCTTGAGGTAAAGTGCAGGGTTCTGGCCCTGCACTTCTGATTGGCTGTTAGGCGGCCAAATCGGATTGGTTAGTTCTGAGGAATCCGATTGGTCCTTAACAGAGGATTCTTATTGGTTAAAAGAGCTAGCATTCATAGCTCGTTATTGGACAATTCTCACAAAGGTTGCCTATATAAGGCAGAGTTCACTGTTGTTGTTTGAGAAGTCACTATGCTAATAAAAAGCTGAAAGTCACTATTCAGAGCCTGTCTCCATTTACTTCGACCCATGTCCAAGTCCTTAACAGATGGAGCACCCACAACTTCTGGTGGCAAACAGTTCCACTGGTTAATTGTTCTCATTGTTAGGAAAATCCTCCTTCATTCCAGGTTGCTTCTCTCCTTGGTTAGTTTCCATGGGTTGCTTCTTGTCCTGCCTTCAGGTTACTTTGGAGAATAGCTTGACTCCCTCCTCTTTGGGGCAGCCCCTCAAATCCTGGAAGACTGCTATCATGTCATGCCCCCACCCAATTCTTCTTTTCTCTAGACTAGTCAATCCCAATTCCTGGAACAATTCCTGGTATTAACACAGTTGAGAAAGTCCAGAAATATTTCCACAAGAAGAGTTCTCCACTCCTCTACTTGTTGCAGAAGACCTTATGCCACCAGACTTGAAATTCTAGACCTAGACAACCTAGAACTAACCTCCAGTCCAATCTAAATATAGTATATAAAATCCTACATTGCAATGTCCTACCTGTCAATGAATACTTCAGCTTCAACCATAACAACACAAGAGCAAACAATAGACACAAACTCAAGGTTAACTGCACCAAACTTGACTGCAGGAAATACGACTTCAGCAACCGAGGGGTCAATGTCTGGAATCCTCTACCTGACTCTGTGGTTTCTTCCCCAAACCCCAAAACTTGAACCTTAGACTGTCTACTATTGGCCTCACCTCCTTCCTAAGAGGCCTGTAAGGGGGCGTGCATAAGCGTACCAACGTGCCTACCGTCCCTGTCCGATTGTTTCTTTTATATATTTTTTATTTTTCTTATATGTATCCATGTATTCATGACTATGTTTTTTATTTATACCTATTATCTTGTATGCAATTGACAAAAATAAATAAACAAACAAACAAACTGCTCTTCATATATTTTAGCCTCCTAGGCCTTTAAATCCCCTTAGTTCAGGGGCGGGCTTCAAACAGTTTGCACCCGTTCAAGCGATCTGGATGTTAATTTTACATCGGGTTCGGTGAACCGGTAGTTCCAAGGACTTGGCTGGCCCCGCCCTCCCCACCCCTCCCAGAAGTCCCCACGTGGCCCATTTTGGATCCCAGGTAAGTACAAGGCCTGCATGGAGGCAAAAAATGGGCCTCCCGAAAGCTACCAAAAGTCAGACATGGGCCCATTTCCAGCCTCCAGGAAGCCTCCAGAGCCCAAGGAGGGCAAAAACGCCCCCCCCTCCATGTTCTCTCCCAGGGTGGTGCAGGAGGCCGACTAGGCCACGCCCCCAATGGCCACGCCCACCCATCAATTGGGCAGAGAACAGGTTGTTCAATTATTGGAAGCCCCTCCCTTCAACCCCCCCTCCCTTCGCCTGAGTTGCTCTTCTCTTCTACGGAGAGTTCAACCGAGGAATGACGGAGTCTGTCATCTGCACCTCTACAACTGCCAGGTTCGGTTCTGCAACCCAATAGGGCAGACAGAGACTCCAGAGAGGAATTAAGATGGCAGAAAAAGCCATGGCTACCAACCTGCCTTCCATGAAGGACCTGTATGCTGCAGGAGTCCAAAAGAGGGCTGTGGAAATATTTACAGAGCCCTCAAATCTGGGACGTAAATGGTTTCAACTCCTTCTCTCAAAATGACGCTATATAGAGCCCTGCACACCAGAACAACTAGACACGAGGAGAGTTTTTCCCCCGAACGCCATCACTCTGCTAAACAAATAATTCCCTCAACACTGTCCAACTGTTTACAAAGTCTGCATTACTACTATTAATCTTCTCATCACTCCTTATCGCCCATCCCCTCCCACTTGTGACTGTATGGCTGTAACCTTGTCGCTTGTATCCTTACGATTTATATGGACTGTTTCCTAGTATGATTTGATGGCTTATTGTACCCTATGATTAATATTAAGTGTTGTACCTTATGATTCTTGACGAATGTATCTTTTCTTTTATGTATATTGAGAGTATTTGCACCAAGACAAATTCCTTGTGTGTCCGATCACACTTGGCCAATAAAGAATTCTATTCTGTTCTGTTCTGTTCTGTTCTGTTCTACAGAATAAGAGAGTTGGAAGGGATCTTGGAGGTCTTCTAGTCCAACCCCCTGCTTACTCAAGAAACCCTGCATTTCTTTTCCTTTCTTTCCATTCCTTTCCTTCTTTCTGTTCCTTTCCTTTCCTTCTTCTGTATTTCTTTTCTTTCCTTTCCTTTCTTTTCCTTCTTCTCTATTTCCCTTTCTTTCTTTCTTCTGTATTTCTTTTCCTTTCTTTCCTTTCCTTCTCTTTCCTTTCCTTCTACTGTATTTCCTTTCCTTTCCTTCTTCTCATTTTTTTCTTCCTTCTTCTCTATTTCCTTTCCTTCTTTTTCCTTTCCTTCTTTCTGTTCCTTTTCTTTCCTTCTCAATTTCCTTTCCTTTCTTCTTTATTTCTTTCCTTTCTTTCTTCTGTATTTCTTTTCTTTTCCTTTCCTTCTTCTCTATTTCCTTTCCTTTCTTCTTCATTTCTTTCTTCTGCATTTCTTTTCCTTCCTTTCCTTTCCTTTCCTTCTTCTCTATTTCCTTTCCTTTCCTTCTTTTTCCTTTCCTTTCCTTCTTTTTCCTTTCCTTTCCTTCTTTCTGTTTTTCCCTTTTCTTTCTGTTCTGTCCTGAATTTGCATACTCGAAATCCCCGCGCCTTGATTGGCTAAGGCGTGGGGATTTCTGATTGGCCAGGCGAGCCGCGCTGATTGGCCCGATTGAAGTCTCCCGCGATTGGCTCACTCCAAGAGCGGGAGACTTGAATCGCTGCCATTGGCCGCGGCCGCCGCAGCGAAAAGGATAAAAGCCGTGGGCTTTTTCCTTTTCGCCGGTTCGGTTCCCCACTGTTTAATAAAGAGCTTGAATGATAGTCACCGACTCTGAGCGTCTTTTTGCGGACACGACACTGGCGACGAGGGTGGGATTCCGACCCTGAACCGAACCCCGTGTCCAACAAAGAGCCAGTTCCAGCGCAGAGATGGCGAAGATCGCACCGCCCGCCCCCTTCAACCCCGCCGCCGAGGACTGGGAATCGTACTCAGACCGGTTCCGTATGTACCTTGAATGCGCCGGAATGAAGGACGCCCCGGGCCCGCTAAAACGCGCCGTCTTCCTTACTCATTGCGGACCAGAGGTCTTCCAGATGGCCAAAGCATTGGCCAAGCTGGCAGACGCAACCGCCATGGACTGGGACGTCCTCGAACCTATACTGCGGCGCCATTATGCCCCCGAGGTCCCCATCCTGATACGGCACAACGAGTTTTACCGCCGAAATCAGAAACCAGACGAGAAATTGAGCGACTTCGTCACCGAGCTGCGGCGCCTAGGAGGACTCTGCGAGTTTGAAGGTCTGAACAGCCTCATAAGAGACCGATTCGTGCTCGGCCTATGGGACCCTACACTCCAGAGCCGGCTTATGGCCAAGGGTGACATCAGCCTAGCAGACGCCCTCACCGCAGCCGCAGCCGCAGAAGCAACCCGCTCGTCTGCTGACAGCATGCGAAGATCTGACGCGAAGGGCGGAAACAACAACCCGGCGAGGTCGGCCGACCCTAGAAGCGAATCAACCGCACACTACGGAGAATTCCAGTCAGCCTCCAGCACGTCGGAAGACGAGGAGGACATACATCGCGTGCAGACGGGACGCGGCGACCAACGGAATCAAAGAGGTCGTAGGTCGAGGACCAACTGTGCCGGGTGCGGCGGCGACCACCCCAGGTCAGAATGCCGATTTTTTGACTCTATTTGTAGGCATTGTGAACGACGGGGTCACATCGCTCGAGTTTGCCGCCAAAAGAAGACCCGCAGCCCGCCCAAATGGGAACAACACGACCAGAAGAAGGAAAGCCCCCCGCCCAGGACCAGAGAGCGCCAACCGGACGGTCGGTGGGACCGTGCCCAGCGGTCTTCAAGAGGCGGCGACGGTCGGCGGAAGGAAGAAACACACCAGACGGTGACCATTGGCCACGCCATCTCCGACGGCGCCAGAAAGGTACACGTTGAAGTCCATATTGAAGGCCAACCATGCAAGATGGAAGTGGACTCCGGGTCCTACCTCTCCATGATTGCATGGCGCGAGATTAAACGGCTAGTACCCACCCTCCATAAGAGGAACATTCATACCCAGAAAATCATTATAAAAGACTACCAAGGGAATCGCGTCCCGGTAGTGGGCACCAAGAGCTTTAATGTAACCTACAAGGGCCGCACCGAACAACTGCCACTCACTATCGTCGATCGCGACCGCCCAAGCCTACTGGGTTTACAATGGTTCGCCCCGCTTGACATCGCGCTGACAGGAGTCAACCACGTCGCCGACGATGGTTGGGAACAGCGGCTAGCCCAGGAGTTCCAGGAAGTCTTCGATGGAAGCTTGGGCAAGTACCAGGGGCCCCTTATCTCGTTTGACCTAGACCCAAAGGTTCCCCCCAAGCGGCTTAAACCTAGGAGGGTACCATTCGCCCTGAAGCCTAAAATTGACGAGCAGATCAACAAGCTCGTCAAACAGGGGGTGTTGCAGCCGATAGACCATGCCCGATGGGAGACCCCTATAGTGACCCCAGTCAAGCCAGACGGGTCCGTGAGAATTTGCGGGGACTATAAGGCCACCCTAAATGGCGCGTTGCAACAAAGCGCCTACCCCGTCCCAATCGTGCAACACCTACTGCACTCACTGGGAGGGGGCAAGGTCTTTGCCAAGCTCGATCTCGCCCAGGCATATCAGCAGTTGCCAGTAGATGAGAAAACGGCGGAAGCCCAGACCATCGTGACCCATCGGGGGGCCTTCAAGTGTAACCGACTCCAATTCGGAGTCAGCGTGGCACCAGGCATCTTTCAAAGCCTGATGGAACGTTTGCTACAGGGCATCGAGGGGGTGGTGCCCTATTTTGATGACGTATTGGTGGCGGCGCCAAACGAAGCCGAATTAGAAAACCGACTCAGACAGGTCTTAACAAAATTTAAAGTGACAGGACTTAAAGTTAAACGAGAAAAATGCCAACTATGCACAAAGCAAGTGGAATTCTTGGGCTACCTTCTAGACCGGCATGGCATTCACCCTACAATTAAAAAAGTGAAAGCCATCAAAGAAGCCCCCACCCCAAAGTCTAAAACGGAACTACAAGCGTTCCTAGGGTTGCTGAATTTTTATAATGTTTTCCTACCCCAAAAGGCTACGACGGCGGAGCCTTTGCATAGACTCCTGGATAAGGCGGCAACCTGGACTTGGGGGAGACGAGAGCAAGCCGCCTTTCAAAAAACCAAAGACCTCCTCACCTCCGACGCCGTCCTGATTCAATTCAGCGAAACCTTGCCCTTAGCTGTCACTTGCGACGCATCACCTTTTGGCGTCGGCGCTGTCCTCAGCCATACCCTCCCCGACAAAAGAGAAGCACCCATCGCTTTTTTCTCCAGGACTCTGACTAAACCAGAGCGGAACTATAGCCAGCTGGACAAAGAAGCTTTGGCTATAGTTGCCGCCGTTAAGCGATTCCACGAATATCTGTATGGCCGCCCGTTCACCATTGTGACAGATCATAAGCCGTTGCTGGGAATCCTCGCTGGAAACCGAGCCACCCCGAACATTTTATCACCCCGGATGACAAGGTGGTCCGAGTTCCTGGCAGCCTACAGCTACGAACTGTTACACAAGCCAGGTAAGAAAATTTCGCACGCGGACGCCTTAAGCCGTTCCCCCCTACCAGACTTTGAACCTGACCCAGCACCAACGACAAACACCCTTAGCATTGAGAACCTACCCATTGCCGCATCGGACATTGCCAGGGAGACTATTAAGGATAAGCGTCTGGCGCGAATCCTACATTGGCTAGAAAAAGGTTGGCCTGAAAGGGACAATGACGAATCCATTAAAACATTCAGAAACCGCCAGACTGAACTCTCACTGCTTAAAGGATGTATTTTGTGGGGTGACAGGGTGGTCATCCCGGACAGATTGCAAGGGAGGGTCTTAGAAATGCTGCATGAAGGTCATCCTGGCATCGTCAGGACTAAAGCCCTGGCCAGGAGTTACGCTTGGTGGCCAGGGATGGACAAACAGATTGAGGCATGGGTCGCCAAATGCCATCGTTGCCAGGAGACCAGACCCAGCCCACCCGCAGCACCCATCCGGGACTGGGAAACACCAAGGGGGCCCTGGTCCAGAATCCATTTAGACTTTGCTGGTCCAACGAATGGGCATACTTTTCTGATCACAGTTGACGCTTACTCCAATTGGTTGGAAGTAAGCGACATGAAATTCACTACCACGGAGGCCGTCATCAAAGAACTGTGTAAACTGTTTTCCACGCACGGCCTCCCAGACGTCGTCGTCTCAGACAACGGGCCCCAGTTTACTTCCCTCGAGTTTGAAAGGTTCTTGGCGGAGAGGGGCATCCGCCACGCATTGACAGCACCGGCGCATCCGGCGGCGAATGGTAGGGCGGAACGGATGGTTCAGTTTACAAAAAAAACCCTCCGGAAAATGGACCACGGGGAGATCAACGACAAAATCAATAAACTCCTATTCATACAACACATCACCCCGAACACCACTACCAACAAAAGCCCAGCCGAACTACTGATGGGCAGGAAGCTGAGGTCCCCACTCGACAGGTTGCACCCAACATACAACCCGGAGCGGCCCCCAGACTCCAGTTCCAAATACCGGACATTTGCCCCCGGTGACTTAGTCTACGCAAAAAACCTGACGGGCGACCCCCTATGGATTCCAGCCGTCATCACTCAAATCACAGGTCCACGGTCGTACCGGCTCCAAACCACCGACGGGCGAGCCTGGAAACGACACATCGACCAGCTCAGGTCACGAACGGCAACAGACCTCAACCCCCAAGACTCGAACCAAGGGGGGAGGGAATACCCGAATAAAATAGCGCAGGAAAAAATCCAAAAGTACTCACCGGAACGCAGCCATCGAGAGTCCCCTCCGGAGAAGAACCACCTGGCCAGCTCAACCGACTCGGAGAAACCAAGCGGGAGCGGCGAAACCCATAGCTCAACCGACCCGGTAGGCCCAGGCGGGAGCCACGGAGAACGAACTGGCCCGATCATCCAGCCGGTTCACACAGAGGGAGGAGCAGCCAAAAAGATGACCGCTCCGGCCGAGATACAGCTTGCAACTGAGTTGCGCAGGTCAACTAGGACTAGACGGAGCCCCGCCTACCTGCGTGACTACGCTACGTGATGGACTATACCAAGAGGGGAGGGGTGTTCTGTCCTGAATTTGCATACTCGAAATCCCCGCGCCTTGATTGGCTAAGGCGCGGGGATTTCTGATTGGCCAGGCGAGCCGCGCTGATTGGCCCGATTGAAGTCTCCCGCGATTGGCTCACTCCAAGAGCGGGAGACTTGAATCGCTGCCATTGGCCGCGGCCGCCGCAGCGAAAAGGATAAAAGCCGCGGGCTTTTTCCTTTTCGCCGGTTCGGTTCCCCACTGTTTAATAAAGAGCTTGAATGATAGTCACCGACTCTGAGCGTCTTTTTGCGGACACGACACTTTCCCTTTCCATTTTCTCCACTTCCTTTAACTTTCACTTTTAATCTTCCCGTGAAGTTCCCAAAGTAGGGGAAGGACAGGCCTGTTATTTCTGAATGTTTACGCCCTCTTCTTTGTGGCAGCTCCTCAAGTATTATTTATGTATTTTATATTTATAATTTATAAAAATATAAAGTGCAAATTTCCATGAACTAAAAGGCCTCCTTCCAACCCTATTATTGTTCTATAATTTTGTCCTTCCAAGGCAAGGTTTCTCAACCTTAAGTACTTCATGATAGGTGGACTTATTAATTCCCAGAATTTATAGACTTGCCTTGTGCTATAAATTCATTCCATCAACAGTGGGATCTTTCTTTTTAAAAACAACACTCACCAAAAAACTGACAAACTTTGCAGTTTTCTAGGAGCCACACTTCCTCTGCTTGCATAAGCTTCCTTTTTTTTTTCTTTTTTGTAACATTCCCCACAACACACAACTTTGTTCTTCAACCAAGTTTGCAGGCAGTTTCCCCATTTAATCCAGAATTGTAGACTTTTTTTTTTTTTTTTTTAAGGTACACAATTTTTCCAAGGTGAGGAATCATTCCAGATTTTCCATGCTGGGCACCATAAATTTCATGCTTGTTGGTGTCACAAGAGTTTCCATTTTAGGCAGCTACGTTGTGAAATTGGAGAAGAAACTAGTGACAAATTTCCCCTTGTAGACAGGATTTAAACCACTAGCAAATTACATGGCCATTAATTTGCTCAGTATTCCTCAACTTTGGCAACTTTAAAACACGTGGACTTTAATTCCCAGAATTGCCCAGCCAGATTGATGGATGGATGGATAGATAGATAGATAGATAGATAGACCGATAGATAATGATGATAGATAGATAGATATAGATAGATAGATAGATAGATAGATAGATAGATAGATAGATAGATAGATAGATAGATAGATCGATAGATAATGATGATAGATAGATATAGATATAGATAGATAAATAGATAGATAGATAGATAGATAATGATGATAGATAGATAGATATAGATAAATAGATAGATAGATAGATAGATAGATACAGATATAGATAGATAAATAGATAGATAGATAGATAGATAGATAATGATGATAGATAGATAGATATAGATAAATAGATAGATAGATAGATAGATAGATAGATAGATAGATAGATATAGATATAGATAGATAAATAGATAGATAGATAGATAGATAATGATGATAGATAGATAGATATAGATAAATAGATAGATAGATAGATAGATAGATAGATAGATAGATAGATATAGATATAGATAGATAAATAGATAGATAGATAGATAGATAGATAATGATGATAGATAGATAGATATAGATAAATAGATAGATAGATAGATAGATAGACAGACAGACAGACAGACAGACAGACAGATAGATAGATAGATAGATAGATAGAGATAGAGATAGATAGAGATAGATAGATAGAAAGATAGATAGATAGATAGATAGATGATAGATAGATAGATAGATAGATAGATAGATAGATAGATAGATAGATAGATAGATAGAGATGGACAGACATAGGTAGGTAGGTAGGTAGGTAGGTAGATATAAGATAGATAGATAGATAGATAGATAGATAGATAGATAGATAGACAGACATGATAAATAGATGATAGATGGATGGATGGATGGACGGACGGACGGACAGACAGACAGACATGGGCATAGACAGACAGACAGATAAATAGATAGATAGACAGACAGACAGACAGATAGATGATTGCTAGATAGATAGATGATAGATAGATCATTTTTTAGAGCCATTGTGGTTAGGAATGCACCACTGCAGGCTACTTCTGCTGACTGTTGGCTGACTGCAATTTGGCAATTCGAATCTCACCAGGCTCAAAGTTGACTCAGCCTTCCCTCCTTCTGAGGTCAGTAAAATGAGGACTCAGATTGTTGGGTTGCAAGAGGCTGACTGTGTAAACTGCTTAGAGAGAGCTGTGAAGCATTGTGAAACAATCTATAAGTCTAAGTGCTATCTATTTATGTCTCTCTCTCACACACGCTCTCTGTCTCTCACTGTTTCTCTCTCAGAATGTGGTATTGCAGGCCAAATCTGCCCATTGCCAGGAGTTCGATCCTGACCGGCTCAATGTTGACTGAAGCCTTCCATCCTTCTGAAGTCACTAAAATGAGGAGCCAGATTGTTGGGGGAAATAGGCTGACTCTGTAAACTGCTTAGAGAGGGCTGAAAAGCCCTGTGAAGCAGTATGTAAGTGCTATTGCTATATTTTTCTTCTTTCCTTCCTTCCTTTTTCCTTCCTTCCTCCCTCCCTCTCCTTTCCTTTTCCCTTTCCTCTCTTTTTCATTCCTCTCTTTTTCCCTCCTTTCTAGGAGTGCAGTAGTTAGAAGGCAATATTGCAGGCTGACTCTGTTCACAGCCAGGAGTTCAATCCTGGCCAGCTTAAGGTCAGCACAGCCTTCCATCCTTCCCAGGTGAGTCAAATGATTGTTGGGGAAAATAATAGGCGGACTCTGTAAACTGCTTAGAGAGGGCTGGAAAGCACTGTGGAGAGGTATATAAGTCTAAAGGCTATTGCTATTTTGTGAACTTCTGATAAAAGTCTTTTTACAACCATATTCCTAGTTCAACAACAACAGTGATTTCAGGTGAGAACTGTGCTAAGAAAGTTGGTAATAATGGGGCAGAGTAGATTCTGGGTGGAAAAAAAGGGTGCGGGGAGGATCCTGTTGCTTTAAGACCAGTCTTTGCTATCATGAATGGATTCCTAAAAGCATTAGGAATCTTTTCTTGGCTGGCACGGAAGCCAGAAAAACTCAGACTACTTAATGAGTAACAGGGGAGGGGTATGTGTGTGCTTCTATCAGCTCCAAAATATCTCCTCCAAATCCTCTCCATAAATTCCTCCAGAACTTCAAAAATACCTCTTCCAAATCATCTCCATAAATTCCTCCAGAACTTCAAAAATACCTCCTCTAAATCCTCTCCATAAACTCCTCCATAACTTCAAAAATACCTCCTCCAAATCCTCTCCATAAATTCCTCCATAACTTCAAAAATACCTCCTCTAAATCCTCTCCATAAACTCCTCCATAACTTCAAAAATACCTCCTCCAAATCCTCTCCATAAATTCCTCCAGAACTTCAAAAATACCTCCTCTAAATCCTCTCCATAAACTCCTCCATAACTTCAAAAATACCTCCTCCAAATCCTCTCCATAAATTCCTCCATAACTTCAAAAATACCTCCTCCAAATCCTCTCCATAAATTCCTCCATAACTTCAAAAATACCTCCTCCAAATCCTCTCCATAAATTCCTCCATAACTTCAAAAATATCTCCTCCAAATCCTCTCCATCACTTCCTCCATAACTTCAAAAATACCTCCTCCAAATCCTCTCCATAAATTCCTCCATAACTTCAAAAATACCTCCTCCAAATCATCTCCATAAATTCCTCCGTAACTTCAAAAATACCTCCTCCAAATCCTCTCCATCACTTCCTCCATAACTTCAAAAATACCTCCTCCAAATCCTCTCCATAAATTCCTCCGTAACTTCAAAAATACCTCCTCCAAATCCTCTCCATCACTTCCTCCAGAACTTCAAAAATACCTCCTCCAAATCATCTCCATAAATTCCTCTATAACTTCAACAATACCTCCTCCAAATCCTCTGCATTAATTCCTCCGTAACTTCAAAAATACCTCCTCCAAATCCTCTCCATCACTTCCTCCAGAACTTCAAAAATACCTCCTCCAAATCCTCTCCATAAATTCCTCCATAACTTCAACAATACCTCCTCCAAATCCTCTGCATTAATTCCTCCATAACTTCAACAATACCTCCTCCAAATCCTCTGCATTAATTCCTCCGTAACTTCAAAAATACCTCCTCCAAATCATCTCCATAAATTCCTCCGTAACTTCAAAAATACCTCCTCCAAATCCTCTCCATAAATTCCTCCAGAACTTCAAAAATACCTCCTCCAAATCCTCTCCATAAATTCCTCCGTAACTTCAAAAATACCTCCTCCAAATCATCTCCATAAATTCCACCATAACTTCAAAAATACCTCCTCCAAATCATCTCCATCACTTCCTCCATAACTTCAAAAATACCTCCTCCAAATCCTCTCCATAAATTCCTCCATAACTTCAAAAATACCTCCTCCAAATCATCTCCATCACTTCCTCCATAACTTCAAAAATACCTCCTCCAAATCCTCTCCATCACTTCCTCCATCACTTCAAAAATACCTCCTCCAAATCCTCTCCATAAATTCCTCCATAACTTCAAAAATACCTCCTCCAAATCCTCTCCATCACTTCCTCCATAACTTCAAAAATACCTCCTCCAAATCCTCTCCATAAATTCCTCCATAACTTCAAAAATATCTCCTCCAAATCATCTCCATAAATTCCTCCATAACTTCAAAAATATCTCCTCCAAATCATCTCCATAAATTCCTCCATCACTTCAAAAATACCTCCTCCAAATCCTCTCCATAAATTCCTCCGTAACTTCAAAAATACCTCCTCCAAATCATCTCCATAAATTCCTCCATAACTTCAAAAATACCTCCTCCAAATCATCTCCATCACTTCCTCCATAACTTCAAAAATACCTCCTCCAAATCATCTCCATCACTTCCTCCATAACTTCAAAAATACCTCCTCCAAATCATCTCCATAAATTCCTCCATAACTTCAAAAATACCTCCTCCAAATCATCTCCATAAATTCCTCCATCACTTCAAAAATACCTCCTCCAAATCCTCTCCATCACTTCCTCCATCACTTCAAAAATACCTCCTCCAAATCCTCTCCATAAATTCCTCCGTAACTTCAAAAATACCTCCTCCAAATCATCTCCATCACTTCCTCCATCACTTCAAAAATACCTCCTCCAAATCCTCTCCATCACTTCCTCCATAACTTCAAAAATACCTCCTCCAAATCCTCTCCATAAATTCCTCCAGAACTTCAAAAATACCTCCTCTAAATCCTCTCCATAAACTCCTCCATAACTTCAAAAATACCTCCTCCAAATCCTCTCCATAAATTCCTCCATAACTTCAAAAATACCTCCTCCAAATCCTCTCCATAAATTCCTCCATAACTTCAAAAATACCTCCTCCAAATCCTCTCCATAAATTCCTCCATAACTTCAAAAATATCTCCTCCAAATCCTCTCCATCACTTCCTCCATAACTTCAAAAATACCTCCTCCAAATCCTCTCCATAAATTCCTCCATAACTTCAAAAATACCTCCTCCAAATCATCTCCATAAATTCCTCCGTAACTTCAAAAATACCTCCTCCAAATCCTCTCCATCACTTCCTCCATAACTTCAAAAATACCTCCTCCAAATCCTCTCCATAAATTCCTCCGTAACTTCAAAAATACCTCCTCCAAATCCTCTCCATCACTTCCTCCAGAACTTCAAAAATACCTCCTCCAAATCATCTCCATAAATTCCTCTATAACTTCAACAATACCTCCTCCAAATCCTCTGCATTAATTCCTCCGTAACTTCAAAAATACCTCCTCCAAATCCTCTCCATCACTTCCTCCAGAACTTCAAAAATACCTCCTCCAAATCCTCTCCATAAATTCCTCCATAACTTCAACAATACCTCCTCCAAATCCTCTGCATTAATTCCTCCATAACTTCAACAATACCTCCTCCAAATCCTCTGCATTAATTCCTCCGTAACTTCAAAAATACCTCCTCCAAATCATCTCCATAAATTCCTCCGTAACTTCAAAAATACCTCCTCCAAATCCTCTCCATAAATTCCTCCAGAACTTCAAAAATACCTCCTCCAAATCCTCTCCATAAATTCCTCCGTAACTTCAAAAATACCTCCTCCAAATCATCTCCATAAATTCCTCCATAACTTCAAAAATACCTCCTCCAAATCATCTCCATCACTTCCTCCATAACTTCAAAAATACCTCCTCCAAATCCTCTCCATAAATTCCTCCATAACTTCAAAAATACCTCCTCCAAATCATCTCCATCACTTCCTCCATAACTTCAAAAATACCTCCTCCAAATCCTCTCCATCACTTCCTCCATCACTTCAAAAATACCTCCTCCAAATCCTCTCCATAAATTCCTCCATAACTTCAAAAATACCTCCTCCAAATCCTCTCCATCACTTCCTCCATCACTTCAAAAATACCTCCTCCAAATCCTCTCCATAAATTCCTCCATAACTTCAAAAATATCTCCTCCAAATCATCTCCATAAATTCCTCCATAACTTCAAAAATATCTCCTCCAAATCATCTCCATAAATTCCTCCATCACTTCAAAAATACCTCCTCCAAATCCTCTCCATAAATTCCTCCGTAACTTCAAAAATACCTCCTCCAAATCATCTCCATAAATTCCTCCATAACTTCAAAAATACCTCCTCCAAATCATCTCCATCACTTCCTCCATAACTTCAAAAATACCTCCTCCAAATCATCTCCATCACTTCCTCCATAACTTCAAAAATACCTCCTCCAAATCATCTCCATAAATTCCTCCATAACTTCAAAAATACCTCCTCCAAATCATCTCCATAAATTCCTCCATCACTTCAAAAATACCTCCTCCAAATCCTCTCCATCACTTCCTCCATCACTTCAAAAATACCTCCTCCAAATCCTCTCCATAAATTCCTCCGTAACTTCAAAAATACCTCCTCCAAATCATCTCCATCACTTCCTCCATCACTTCAAAAATACCTCCTCCAAATCCTCTCCATCACTTCCTCCATAACTTCAAAAATACCTCCTCCAAATCCTCTCGATAAATTCCTCCATAACTTCAAAAATACCTCCTCCAAATCATCTCCATAAATTCCTCCGTAACTTCAAAAATACCTCCTCCAAATCATCTCCATCACTTCCTCCATCACTTCAAAAATACCTCCTCCAAATCCTCTCCATCACTTCCTCCATAACTTCAAAAATACCTCCTCCAAATCCTCTCGATAAATTCCTCCATAACTTCAAAAATACCTCCTCCAAATCATCTCCATAAATTCCTCCATAACTTCAAAAATACCTCCTCCAAATCATCTCCATAAATTCCTCCATAACTTCAAAAATACCTCTTCCAAATCCTCTCCATAAATTCCTCCATAACTTCAAAAATACCTCCTCCAAATCCTCTCCATAAATTCCTCCATAACTTCAAAAATACCTCCTCCAAATCCTCTCCATAAATTCCTCCGTAACTTCAAAAATACCTCCTCCAAATCATCTCCATCACTTCCTCCATCACTTCAAAAATACCTCCTCCAAATCCTCTCCATCACTTCCTCCATAACTTCAAAAATACCTCCTCCAAATCCTCTCGATAAATTCCTCCATAACTTCAAAAATACCTCTTCCAAATCATCTCCATAAATTCCTCCATAACTTCAAAAATATCTCCTCCAAATCATCTCCATAAATTCCTCCGTAACTTCAAAAATACCTCTTCCAAATCCTCTCGATAAATTCCTCCATAACTTCAAAAATACCTCCTCCAAATCCTCTCCATCACTTCCTCCATAACTTCAAAAATACCTCCTCCAAATCCTCTCCATCACTTCCTCCATAACTTCAAAAATACCTCCTCCAAATCCTCTCCATCACTTCCTCCATAACTTCAAAAATACCTCCTCCAAATCATCTCCATCACTTCCTCCATAACTTCAAAAATACCTCCTCCAAATCATCTCCATAAATTCCTCCATAACTTCAAAAATACCTCCTCCAAATCCTCTCCATAAATTCCTCCATAACTTCAAAAATACCTCCTCCAAATCATCTCCATAAATTCCTCCATAACTTCAAAAATACCTCCTCCAAATCATCTCCATAAATTCCTCCATCACTTCAAAAATACCTCCTCCAAATCCTCTCGATAAATTCCTCCATAACTTCAAAAATACCTCTTCCAAATCATCTCCATAAATTCCTCCATAACTTCAAAAATATCTCCTCCAAATCATCTCCATAAATTCCTCCGTAACTTCAAAAATACCTCTTCCAAATCCTCTCGATAAATTCCTCCATAACTTCAAAAATACCTCCTCCAAATCATCTCCATAAATTCCTCCATCACTTCAAAAATACCTCCTCCAAATCCTCTCCATCACTTCCTCCATAACTTCAAAAATACCTCCTCCAAATCCTCTCGATAAATTCCTCCATAACTTCAAAAATACCTCCTCCAAATCATCTCCATAAATTCCTCCATCACTTCAAAAATACCTCCTCCAAATCCTCTCCATCACTTCCTCCATAACTTCAAAAATACCTCCTCCAAATCCTCTCCATCACTTCCTCCATAACTTCAAAAATACCTCCTCCAAATCCTCTCCATCACTTCCTCCATAACTTCAAAAATACCTCCTCCAAATCATCTCCATCACTTCCTCCATAACTTCAAAAATACCTCCTCCAAATCATCTCCATAAATTCCTCCATAACTTCAAAAATACCTCCTCCAAATCCTCTCCATAAATTCCTCCATAACTTCAAAAATACCTCCTCCAAATCCTCTCCGTAAATTCCTCCATAACTTCAAAAATACCTCCTCCAAATCCTCTCGATAAATTCCTCCATAACTTCAAAAATACCTCCTCCAAATCCTCTCCATAAATTCCTCCATAACTTCAAAAATACCTCTTCCAAATCCTCTCCATAAATTCCTCCATAACTTCAAAAATACCTCCTCCAAATCCTCTCCATAAATTCCTCCATAACTTCAAAAATACCTCCTCCAAATCCTCTCCATAGATTCCTCCATAACTTCAAAAATATCTCCTCCAAATCCTCTCCATAAATTCCTCCATAACTTCAAAAATACCTCCTCCAAATCCTCTCCATAAATTCCTCCATAACTTCAAAAATACCTCCTCCAAATCATCTCCATCACTTCCTCCATCACTTCAAAAATACCTCCTCCAAATCCTCTCCATAAATTCCTCCATAACTTCAAAAATACCTCCTCCAAATCCTCTCCATAAATTCCTCCATAACTTCAAAAATACCTCCTCCAAATCCTCTCCATAAATTCCTCCATAACTTCAAAAATACCTCCTCCAAATCATCTCCATAAATTCCTCCGTAACTTCAAAAATACCTCCTCCAAATCATCTCCATCACTTCCTCCATCACTTCAAAAATACCTCCTCCAAATCCTCTCCATAAATTCCTCTATAACTTCAAAAATACCTCCTCCAAATCCTCTCCATAAATTCCTCCATAACTTCAAAAATACCTCCTCCAAATCCTCTCCATAAATTCCTCTATAACTTCAAAAATATCTCCTCCAAATCCTCTCCATAAATTCCTCCATAACTTCAAAAATACCTCCTCCAAATCCTCTCCATAAATTCCTCCATAACTTCAAAAATACCTCCTCCAAATCATCTCCATCACTTCCTCCATCACTTCAAAAATACCTCCTCCAAATCCTCTCCATAAATTCCTCCATAACTTCAAAAATACCTCTTCCAAATCCTCTCCATAAATTCCTCCATAACTTCAAAAATACCTCCTCCAAATCATCTCCATCACTTCCTCCATCACTTCAAAAATACCTCCTCCAAATCCTCTCCATAAATTCCTCCATAACTTCAAAAATACCTCCTCCAAATCCTCTCCATAAATTCCTCCATAACTTCAAAAATACCTCCTCCAAATCCTCTCCATCACTTCCTCCATAACTTCAAAAATACCTCCTCCAAATCCTCTCCATAAATTCCTCCATAACTTCAAAAATACCTCCTCCAAATCCTCTCCATAAATTCCTCCGTAACTTCAAAAATACCTCCTCCAAATCCTCTCCATAAATTCCTCCATAACTTCAACAATACCTCCTCCAAATCCTCTCCATAGATTCCTCCATAACTTCAAAAATACCTCCTCCAAATCCTCTCCATAAATTCCTCCATAACTTCAACAATACCTCCTCCAAATCCTCTCCATAAATTCCTCCATAACTTCAACAATACCTCCTCCAAATCATCTCTATAACTTCCTCCATAACTTCAAAAATACCTCCTCCAAATCCTCTCCATAGATTCCTCCATAACTTCAACAATACCTCCTCCAAATCCTCTCCATAAATTCCTCCATAACTTCAAAAATATCTCCTCCAAATCCTCTCCATAAATTCCTCCATAACTTCAAAAATACCTCCTCCAAATCCTCTCCATCATTTCCTCCATAACTTCAAAAATACCTCCTCCAAATCTTCTCCATAAATTCCTCCATCACTTCAAAAATATCTCCTCCAAATCCTCTCCATAAATTCCTCTATAACTTCAAAAATACCTCTTCCAAATCCTCTCCATAAATTCCTCTATAACTTCAAAAATACCTCCTCCAAATCTTCTCCATAAATTCCTCCATAACTTCAAAAATATCTCCTCCAAATCCTCTCCATAAATTCCTCTATAACTTCAAAAATACCTCCTCCAAATCTTCTCCATAAATTCCTCCATAACTTCAAAAATATCTCCTCCAAATCCTCTCCATAAATTCCTCTATAACTTCAAAAATACCTCCTCCAAATCTTCTCCATAAATTCCTCCATAACTTCAAAAATACCTCTTCCAAATCCTCTCCATAAATTCCTCCATAACTTCAAAAATACCTCCTCCAAATCCTCTCCATCATTTCCTCCATAACTTCAAAAATACCTCCTCCAAATCTTCTCCATAAATTCCTCCATAACTTCAAAAATATCTCCTCCAAATCTTCTCCATAAATTCCTCCATAACTTCAAAAATATCTCCTCCAAATCCTCTCCATAAATTCCTCTATAACTTCAAAAATACCTCCTCCAAATCTTCTCCATAAATTCCTCCATAACTTCAAAAATACCTCTTCCAAATCCTCTCCATAAATTCCTCTATAACTTCAAAAATACCTCCTCCAAATCTTCTCCATAAATTCCTCCATAACTTCAAAAATATCTCCTCCAAATCCTCTCCATAAATTCCTCTATAACTTCAAAAATACCTCTTCCAAATCCTCTCCATAAATTCCTCTATAACTTCAAAAATACCTCTTCCAAATCTTCTCCATAAATTCCTCCATAACTTCAAAAATACCTCCTCCAAATCTTCTCCATAAATTCCTCCATAACTTCAAAAATACCTCTTCCAAATCCTCTCCATAAATTCCTCCATAACTTCAAAAATACCTCTTCCAAATCCTCTCCATAAATTCCTCTATAACTTCAAAAATACCTCTTCCAAATCCTCTCCATAAATTCCTCCATAACTTCAAAAATACCTCCTCCAAATCATCTCCATAAATTCCTCCATAACTTCAAAAATACCTCCTCCAAATCCTCTCCATAAATTCCTCCATAACTTCAAAAATACCTCCTCCAAATCCTCTCCATAAATTCCTCCATAACTTCAAAAATACCTCCTCCAAATCCTCTCCATAAATTCCTCCATAACTTCAAAAATACCTCTTCCAAATCCTCTCCATCAATTCCTCCATAACTTCAAAAATACCTCTTCCAAATCCTCTCCATAAATTCCTCCATAACTTCAAAAATACCTCTTCCAAATCCTCTCCATAAATTCCTCCATAACTTCAAAAATACCTCCTCCAAATCATCTCTATAACTTCCTCCATCACTTCAAAAATACCTCCTCCAAATCCTCTCCATAAATTCCTCCATAACTTCAAAAATACCTCCTCCAAATCATCTCTATAACTTCCTCCATCACTTCAAAAATACCTCCTCCAAATCCTCTCCATAAATTCCTCCATAACTTCAAAAATACCTCCTCCAAATCCTCTCCATAAATTCCTCCATAACTTCAAAAATACCTCCTCCAAATCCTCTCCATCACTTCCTCCATAACTTCAAAAATACCTCCTCCAAATCCTCTCCATCACTTCCTCCATAACTTCAAAAATACCTCCTCCAAATCATCTCCATAAATTCCTCCATAACTTCAAAAATACCTCTTCCAAATCCTCTCCATAAATTCCTCCATAACTTCAAAAATACCTCTTCCAAATCCTCTCTATAAATTCCTCCATAACTTCAAAAATACCTCCTCCAAATCCTCTCCATAAATTCCTCCATAACTTCAAAAATACCTCCTCCAAATCCTCTCCATAAATTCCTCCATAACTTCAAAAATACCTCTTCCAAATCCTCTCCATAAATTCCTCCATAACTTCAAAAATACCTCCTCCAAATCATCTCCATAAACTCCTCCATAACTTCAAAAATACCTCCTCCAAATCCTCTCCATAAATTCCTCCATAACTTCAAAAATACCTCCTCCAAATCCTCTCCATAAATTCCTCCATAACTTCAAAAATACCTCTTCCAAATCCTCTCCATCAATTCCTCCATAACTTCAAAAATACCTCCTCCAAATCCTCTCCATAGATTCCTCCATAACTTCAAAAATACCTCCTCCAAATCCTCTCCATCACTTCCTCCATAACTTCAAAAATACCTCCTCCAAATCATCTCCATAAATTCCTCCATAACTTCAAAAATACCTCTTCCAAATCCTCTCCATCAATTCCTCCATAACTTCAAAAATACCTCTTCCAAATCCTCTCCATAAATTCCTCCATAACTTCAAAAATACCTCCTCCAAATCCTCTCCATAAATTCCTCCATAACTTCAAAAATACCTCCTCCAAATCCTCTCCATAAATTCCTCCATAACTTCAAAAATACCTCCTCCAAATCATCTCCATAAACTCCTCCATAACTTCAAAAATACCTCTTCCAAATCCTCTCCATAAATTCCTCTATAACTTCAAAAATACCTCTTCCAAATCCTCTCCATAAATTCCTCCATAACGTCAAAAATACCTCCTCCAAATCCTCTCCATAAACTCCTCCATAACTTCAAAAATACCTCCTCCAAATCATCTCTATAACTTCCTCCATAACTTCAAAAATACCTCTTCCAAATCCTCTCCATAAATTCCTCCATAACTTCAAAAATACCTCCTCCAAATCCTCTCCATAAATTCCTCCATAACTTCAAAAATACCTCCTCCAAATCCTCTCCATAAATTCCTCCATAACTTCAAAAATACCTCCTCCAAATCATCTCTATAACTTCCTCCATCACTTCAAAAATACCTCCTCCAAATCCTCTCCATAAATTCCTCCATAACTTCAAAAATACCTCCTCCAAATCATCTCTATAACTTCCTCCATCACTTCAAAAATACCTCTTCCAAATCCTCTCCATAAATTCCTCCATAACTTCAAAAATACCTCCTCCAAATCCTCTCCATAAATTCCTCCATAACTTCAAAAATACTTCCTCCAAATCATCTCTATAACTTCCTCCATCACTTCAAAAATACCTCCTCCAAATCCTCTCCATAAATTCCTCCATAACTTCAAAAATACCTCCTCCAAATCATCTCTATAACTTCCTCCATCACTTCAAAAATACCTCCTCCAAATCATCTCTATAACTTCCTCCATCACTTCAAAAATACCTCCTCCAAATCCTCTCCATAAATTCCTCCATAACTTCAAAAATACCTCCTCCAAATCCTCTCCATAAATTCCTCCATAACTTCAAAAATACCTCCTCCAAATCATCTCTATAACTTCCTCCATCACTTCAAAAATACCTCCTCCAAATCCTCTCCATAAACTCCTCCATAACTTCAAAAATACCTCCTCCAAATCATCTCTATAACTTCCTCCATCACTTCAAAAATACCTCCTCCAAATCCTCTCCATAAATTCCTCCATAACTTCAAAAATACCTCCTCCAAATCCTCTCCATAAATTCCTCCATAACTTCAAAAATACCTCCTCCAAATCATCTCTATAACTTCCTCCATCACTTCAAAAATACCTCTTCCAAATCCTCTCCATAAATTCCTCCATAACTAAAACAATACCTCCTCCAAATCCTCTCCATAAATTCCTCCATAACTTCAAAAATACCTCCTCCAAATCATCTCTATAACTTCCTCCATCACTTCAAAAATACCTCCTCCAAATCCTCTCCATAAATTCCTCCATAACTTCAAAAATACCTCCTCCAAATCCTCTCCATAAATTCCTCCATAACTTCAAAAATACCTCCTCCAAATCCTCTCCATCACTTCCTCCATAACTTCAAAAATACCTCCTCCAAATCATCTCCATAAATTCCTCCATAACTTCAAAAATACCTCCTCCAAATCCTCTCCATAGATTCCTCCATAACTTCAAAAATACCTCCTCCAAATCATCTCCATAAATTCCTCCATAACTTCAAAAATACCTCCTCCAAATCCTCTCCATAGATTCCTCCATAACTTCAAAAATACCTCCTCCAAATCCTCTCCATAGATTCCTCCATAACTTCAAAAATACCTCCTCCAAATCATCTCCATAAATTCCTCCATAACTTCAAAAATACCTCCTCCAAATCCTCTCCATAGATTCCTCCATAACTTCAAAAATACCTCCTCCAAATCCTCTCCATAAATTTCTCCATAACTTCAAAAATACCTCCTCCAAATCATCTCCATCACTTCCTCCATAACTTCAAAAATACCTCCTCCAAATCATCTCCATAAATTCCTCCATCACTTCAAAAATACCTCCTCCAAATCCTCTCCATAGATTCCTCCATAACTTCAAAAATACCTCCTCCAAATCATCTCCATAAATTCCTCCATAACTTCAAAAATATCTCCTCCAAATCCTCTCCATAAATTCCTCCATAACTTCAAAAATATCTCCTCCAAATCCTCTCCATAGATTCCTCCATAACTTCAAAAATACCTCCTCCAAATCCTCTCCATAGATTCCTCCATAACTTCAAAAATACCTCCTCCAAATCCTCTCCATAAATTTCTCCATAACTTCAAAAATACCTCCTCCAAATCCTCTCCATCACTTCCTCCATAACTTCAAAAATACCTCCTCCAAATCATCTCCATAAATTCCTCCATAACTTCAAAAATACCTCCTCCAAATCCTCTCCATAGATTCCTCCATAACTTCAAAAATACCTCCTCCAAATCATCTCCATAAATTCCTCCATAACTTCAAAAATACCTCCTCCAAATCCTCTCCATAGATTCCTCCATAACTTCAAAAATACCTCCTCCAAATCATCTCCATAAATTCCTCCATAACTTCAAAAATACCTCCTCCAAATCCTCTCCATAGATTCCTCCATAACTTCAAAAATACCTCCTCCAAATCCTCTCCATAAATTTCTCCATAACTTCAAAAATATCTCCTCCAAATCCTCTCCATCACTTCCTCCATAACTTCAAAAATACCTCCTCCAAATCATCTCCATAAATTCCTCCATAACTTCAAAAATACCTCCTCCAAATCCTCTCCATAGATTCCTCCATAACTTCAAAAATACCTCCTCCAAATCCTCTCCATAAATTTCTCCATAACTTCAAAAATACCTCCTCCAAATCATCTCCATCACTTCCTCCATAACTTCAAAAATACCTCCTCCAAATCATCTCCATAAATTCCTCCATCACTTCAAAAATACCTCCTCCAAATCCTCTCCATAGATTCCTCCATAACTTCAAAAATACCTCCTCCAAATCATCTCCATAAATTCCTCCATAACTTCAAAAATATCTCCTCCAAATCCTCTCCATAAATTCCTCCATAACTTCAAAAATATCTCCTCCAAATCCTCTCCATAGATTCCTCCATAACTTCAAAAATACCTCCTCCAAATCCTCTCCATAGATTCCTCCATAACTTCAAAAATACCTCCTCCAAATCATCTCCATCACTTCCTCCATAACTTCAAAAATACCTCCTCCAAATCATCTCCATAAATTCCTCCATCACTTCAAAAATACCTCCTCCAAATCCTCTCCATAGATTCCTCCATAACTTCAAAAATATCTCCTCCAAATCCTCTCCATAAATTCCTCCATAACTTCAAAAATATCTCCTCCAAATCATCTCCATAAATTCCTCCATAACTTCAAAAATATCTCCTCCAAATCATCTCCATAAATTCCTCCATAACTTCAAAAATACCTCCTCCAAATCCTCTCCATAGATTCCTCCATAACTTCAAAAATATCTCCTCCAAATCCTCTCCATAAATTCCTCCATAACTTCAAAAATATCTCCTCCAAATCATCTCCATAAATTCCTCCATCACTTCAAAAATATCTCCTCCAAATCATCTCCATAAATTCCTCCATCACTTCAAAAATACCTCCTCCAAATCATCTCCATAAATTCCTCCATAACTTCAAAAATACCTCCTCCAAATCATCTCCATAAATTCCTCCATCACTTCAAAAATACCTCCTCCAAATCCTCTCCATAAATTTCTCCATAACTTCAAAAATATCTCCTCCAAATCATCTCCATAAATTCCTCCATCACTTCAAAAATATCTCCTCCAAATCATCTCCATAAATTCCTCCATCACTTCAAAAATACCTCCTCCAAATCATCTCCATAAATTCCTCCATAACTTCAAAAATATCTCCTCCAAATCATCTCCATAAATTCCTCCATCACTTCAAAAATACCTCCTCCAAATCATCTCCATAAATTCCTCCATCACTTCAAAAATACCTCCTCCAAATCATCTCCATAAATTCCTCCATCACTTCAAAAATACCTCCTCCAAATCATCTCCATAAATTCCTCCATAACTTCAAAAATATCTCCTCCAAATCATCTCCATAAATTCCTCCATCACTTCAAAAATATCTCCTCCAAATCATCTCCATAAATTCCTCCATCACTTCAAAAATACCTCCTCCAAATCATCTCCATAAATTCCTCCATCACTTCAAAAATACCTCCTCCAAATCATCTCCATAAATTCCTCCATCACTTCAAAAATATCTCCTCCAAATCATCTCCATAAATTCCTCCATCACTTCAAAAATACCTCCTCCAAATCATCTCCATAAATTCCTCCATCACTTCAAAAATACCTCCTCCAAATCATCTCCATAAATTCCTCCATCACTTCAAAAATATCTCCTCCAAATCATCTCCATAAATTCCTCCATCACTTCAAAAATATCTCCTCCAAATCATCTCCATAAATTCCTCCATCACTTCAAAAATACCTCCTCCAAATCATCTCCATAAATTCCTCCATAACTTCAAAAATACCTCCTCCAAATCATCTCCATAAATTCCTCCATCACTTCAAAAATACCTCCTCCAAATCATCTCCATAAATTCCTCCATCACTTCAAAAATACCTCCTCCAAATCATCTCCATAAATTCCTCCATCACTTCAAAAATACCTCCTCCAAATCATCTCCATAAATTCCTCCATCACTTCAAAAATATCTCCTCCAAATCATCTCCATAAATTCCTCCATAACTTCAAAAATACCTCCTCCAAATCATCTCCATAAATTCCTCCATCACTTCAAAAATACCTCCTCCAAATCATCTCCATAAATTCCTCCATAACTTCAAAAATATCTCCTCCAAATCATCTCCATAAATTCCTCCATAACTTCAAAAATACCTCCTCCAAATCATCTCCATAAATTCCTCCATCACTTCAAAAATACCTCCTCCAAATCATCTCCATAAATTCCTCCATAACTTCAAAAATATCTCCTCCAAATCCTCTCCATAAATTCCTCCATAACTTCAAAAATACCTCCTCCAAATCATCTCCATAAATTCCTCCATCACTTCAAAAATACCTCCTCCAAATCATCTCCATAAATTCCTCCATCACTTCAAAAATACCTCCTCCAAATCATCTCCATAAATTCCTCCATCACTTCAAAAATACCTCCTCCAAATCATCTCCATAAATTCCTCCATCACTTCAAAAATACCTCCTCCAAATCATCTCCATAAATTCCTCCATCACTTCAAAAATACCTCCTCCAAATCATCTCCATAAATTCCTCCATCACTTCAAAAATATCTCCTCCAAATCATCTCCATAAATTCCTCCATAACTTCAAAAATACCTCCTCCAAATCATCTCCATAAATTCCTCCATCACTTCAAAAATACCTCCTCCAAATCATCTCCATAAATTCCTCCATCACTTCAAAAATACCTCCTCCAAATCATCTCCATAAATTCCTCCATCACTTCAAAAATATCTCCTCCAAATCATCTCCATAAATTCCTCCATCACTTCAAAAATACCTCCTCCAAATCATCTCCATAAATTCCTCCATCACTTCAAAAATACCTCCTCCAAATCATCTCCATAAATTCCTCCATAACTTCAAAAATATCTCCTCCAAATCATCTCCATAAATTCCTCCATCACTTCAAAAATACCTCCTCCAAATCATCTCCATAAATTCCTCCATCACTTCAAAAATATCTCCTCCAAATCATCTCCATAAATTCCTCCATAACTTCAAAAATACCTCCTCCAAATCATCTCCATAAATTCCTCCATAACTTCAAAAATACCTCCTCCAAATCATCTCCATAAATTCCTCCATAACTTCAAAAATATCTCCTCCAAATCATCTCCATAAATTCCTCCATCACTTCAAAAATACCTCCTCCAAATCATCTCCATAAATTCCTCCATAACTTCAAAAATACCTCCTCCAAATCATCTCCATAAATTCCTCCATCACTTCAAAAATATCTCCTCCAAATCATCTCCATAAATTCCTCCATCACTTCAAAAATACCTCCTCCAAATCATCTCCATAAATTCCTCCATAACTTCAAAAATACCTCCTCCAAATCATCTCCATAAATTCCTCCATAACTTCAAAAATACCTCCTCCAAATCATCTCCATAAATTCCTCCATCACTTCAAAAATACTCCTCCAAATCATCTCCATAAATTCCTCCATAACTTCAAAAATACCTCCTCCAAATCATCTCCATAAATTCCTCCATAACTTCAAAAATACCTCCTCCAAATCATCTCCATAAATTCCTCCATCACTTCAAAAATATCTCCTCCAAATCATCTCCATAAATTCCTCCATCACTTCAAAAATACCTCCTCCAAATCATCTCCATAAATTCCTCCATAACTTCAAAAATACCTCCTCCAAATCATCTCCATAAATTCCTCCATAACTTCAAAAATATCTCCTCCAAATCATCTCCATAAATTCCTCCATCACTTCAAAAATACCTCCTCCAAATCATCTCCATAAATTCCTCCATCACTTCAAAAATACTCCTCCAAATCATCTCCATAAATTCCTCCATAACTTCAAAAATATCTCCTCCAAATCATCTCCATAAATTCCTCCATCACTTCAAAAATACCTCCTCCAAATCATCTCCATAAATTCCTCCATCACTTCAAAAATACCTCCTCCAAATCATCTCCATAAATTCCTCCATAACTTCAAAAATATCTCCTCCAAATCATCTCCATAAATTCCTCCATCACTTCAAAAATACCTCCTCCAAATCATCTCCATAAATTCCTCCATCACTTCAAAAATACCTCCTCCAAATCATCTCCATAAATTCCTCCATAACTTCAAAAATACCTCCTCCAAATCATCTCCATAAACTCCTCCATAACTTCAAAAATATCTCCTCCAAATCATCTCCATAAATTCCTCCATAACTTCAAAAATACCTCCTCCAAATCATCTCCATAAATTCCTCCATCACTTCAAAAATACCTCCTCCAAATCATCTCCATAAATTCCTCCATCACTTCAAAAATACCTCCTCCAAATCATCTCCATAAATTCCTCCATCACTTCAAAAATACCTCCTCCAAATCATCTCCATAAATTCCTCCATAACTTCAAAAATATCTCCTCCAAATCATCTCCATAAATTCCTCCATAACTTCAAAAATACCTCCTCCAAATCATCTCCATAAATTCCTCCATCACTTCAAAAATACCTCCTCCAAATCATCTCCATAAATTCCTCCATAACTTCAAAAATACCTCCTCCAAATCATCTCCATAAATTCCTCCATCACTTCAAAAATACCTCCTCCAAATCATCTCCATAAATTCCTCCATAACTTCAAAAATACCTCCTCCAAATCATCTCCATAAATTCCTCCATCACTTCAAAAATACCTCCTCCAAATCCTCTCCATAGATTCCTCCATAACTTCAAAAATACCTCCTCCAAATCATCTCCATAAATTCCTCCATAACTTCAAAAATACCTCCTCCAAATCCTCTCCATAGATTCCTCCATCACTTCAAAAATACCTCCTCCAAATCCTCTCCATAGATTCCTCCATAACTTCAAAAATACCTCCTCCAAATCCTCTCCATAAATTTCTCCATAACTTCAAAAATACCTCCTCCAAATCCTCTCCATAGATTCCTCCATAACTTCAAAAATACCTCCTCCAAATCATCTCCATCACTTCCTCCATAACTTCAAAAATACCTCCTCCAAATCATCTCCATAAATTCCTCCATCACTTCAAAAATACCTCCTCCAAATCCTCTCCATAGATTCCTCCATAACTTCAAAAATACCTCCTCCAAATCCTCTCCATCACTTCCTCCATAACTTCAAAAATACCTCCTCCAAATCATCTCCATAAATTCCTCCATAACTTCAAAAATACCTCCTCCAAATCCTCTCCATAGATTCCTCCATAACTTCAAAAATACCTCCTCCAAATCCTCTCCATCACTTCCTCCATAACTTCAAAAATACCTCCTCCAAATCCTCTCCATAAATTCCTCCGTAACTTCAAAAATACCTCCTCCAAATCCTCTCCATAGATTCCTCCATAACTTCAAAAATACCTCCTCCAAATCCTCTCCATAAATTCCTCCATAACTTCAACAATACCTCCTCCAAATCCTCTCCATAGATTCTTCCATAACTTCAAAAATACCTCCTCCAAATCCTCTCCATAGATTCCTCCATAACTTCAAAAATACCTCCTCCAAATCCTCTCCATAAATTCCTCCATAACTTCAACAATACCTCCTCCAAATCCTCTCCATAAATTCCTCCATAACTTCAAAAATACCTCCTCCAAATCCTCTCCATAGATTCCTCCATCACTTCAAAAATACCTCCTCCAAATCCTCTCCATAAATTTCTCCATAACTTCAAAAATACCTCCTCCAAATCCTCTCCAGAGATTCCTCCATAACTTCAAAAATACCTCCTCCAAATCCTCTCCATCACTTCCTCCATAACTTCAAAAATACCTCCTCCAAATCATCTCCATAAATTCCTCCATAACTTCAAAAATACCTCCTCCAAATCCTCTCCATAGATTCCTCCATAACTTCAAAAATACCTCCTCCAAATCCTCTCCATCACTTCCTCCATAACTTCAAAAATACCTCCTCCAAATCATCTCCATAAATTCCTCCATAACTTCAAAAATACCTCCTCCAAATCCTCTCCATAGATTCCTCCATAACTTCAAAAATACCTCCTCCAAATCATCTCCATAAATTCCTCCATAACTTCAAAAATACCTCCTCCAAATCCTCTCCATAGATTCCTCCATCACTTCAAAAATACCTCCTCCAAATCCTCTCCATAAATTTCTCCATAACTTCAAAAATACCTCCTCCAAATCATCTCCATCACTTCCTCCATAACTTCAAAAATACCTCCTCTAAATCATCTCCATAAATTCCTCCATCACTTCAAAAATACCTCCTCCAAATCCTCTCCATAGATTCCTCCATAACTTCAAAAATACCTCCTCCAAATCATCTCCATAAATTCCTCCATCACTTCAAAAATACCTCCTCCAAATCCTCTCCATAGATTCCTCCATAACTTCAAAAATACCTCCTCCAAATCCTCTCCATCACTTCCTCCATAACTTCAAAAATACCTCCTCCAAATCCTCTCCATCACTTCCTCCATAACTTCAAAAATACCTCCTCCAAATCCTCTCCATCACTTCCTCCATAACTTCAAAAATACCTCCTCCAAATCATCTCCATAAATTCCTCCATAACTTCAAAAATACCTCCTCCAAATCCTCTCCATAGATTCCTCCATAACTTCAAAAATACCTCCTCCAAATCCTCTCCATCACTTCCTCCATAACCTCAAAAATACCTCCTCCAAATCATCTCCATAAATTCCTCCATAACTTCAAAAATACCTCCTCCAAATCCTCTCCATAGATTCCTCCATAACTTCAAAAATACCTCCTCCAAATCATCTCCATAAATTCCTCCATAACTTCAAAAATACCTCCTCCAAATCCTCTCCATAGATTCCTCCATAACTTCAAAAATACCTCCTCCAAATCCTCTCCATAGATTCCTCCATAACTTCAAAAATACCTCCTCCAAATCCTCTCCATAGATTCCTCCATAACTTCAAAAATACCTCCTCCAAATCATCTCCATCACTTCCTCCATAACTTCAAAAATACCTCCTCTAAATCATCTCCATAAATTCCTCCATCACTTCAAAAATACCTCCTCCAAATCCTCTCCATAGATTCCTCCATAACTTCAAAAATACCTCCTCCAAATCCTCTCCATCACTTCCTCCATAACTTCAAAAATACCTCCTCCAAATCATCTCCATAAATTCCTCCATAACTTCAAAAATACCTCCTCCAAATCCTCTCCATAGATTCCTCCATAACTTCAAAAATACCTCCTCCAAATCATCTCCATAAATTCCTCCATAACTTCAAAAATACCTCCTCCAAATCATCTCCATAAATTCCTCCATAACTTCAAAAATACCTCCTCCAAATCCTCTCCATAGATTCCTCCATCACTTCAAAAATACCTCCTCCCAATCCTCTCCATAAATTCCTCCATAACTTCAAAAATACCTCCTCCAAATCATCTCCATCACTTCCTCCATAACTTCAAAAATACCTCCTCCAAATCCTCTCCATAAATTCCTCCATAACTTCAAAAATACCTCCTCCAAATCATCTCCATAAATTCCTCCATAACTTCAAAAATACCTCCTCCAAATCATCTCCATAAATTCCTCCATAACTTCAAAAATACCTCCTCCAAATCCTCTCCATAAATTTCTCCATAACTTCAAAAATACCTCCTCCAAATCATCTCCATCACTTCCTCCATAACTTCAAAAATACCTCCTCCAAATCCTCTCCATAAATTCCTCCATAACTTCAAAAATACCTCCTCCAAATCATCTCCATAAATTCCTCCATAACTTCAAAAATACCTCCTCCAAATCATCTCCATAAATTCCTCCATAACTTCAAAAATACCTCCTCCAAATCCTCTCCATAAATTTCTCCATAACTTCAAAAATACCTCCTCCAAATCATCTCCATCACTTCCTCCATAACTTCAAAAATACCTCCTCTAAATCATCTCCATAAATTCCTCCATCACTTCAAAAATACCTCCTCCAAATCCTCTCCATAGATTCCTCCATAACTTCAAAAATACCTCCTCCAAATCCTCTCCATAGATTCCTCCATAACTTCAAAAATACCTCTTCCAAATCATCTCCATAAATTCCTCCATAACTTCAAAAATACCTCCTCCAAATCATCTCCATAAATTCCTCCATAACTTCAAAAATACCTCCTCCAAATCCTCTCCATAAATTTCTCCATAACTTCAAAAATACCTCCTCCAAATCATCTCCATCACTTCCTCCATAACTTCAAAAATACCTCCTCTAAATCATCTCCATAAATTCCTCCATCACTTCAAAAATACCTCCTCCAAATCCTCTCCATAGATTCCTCCATAACTTCAAAAATACCTCCTCCAAATCATCTCCATAAATTCCTCCATCACTTCAAAAATACCTCCTCCAAATCATCTCCATAAATTCCTCCATCACTTCAAAAATACCTCCTCCAAATCATCTCCATCACTTCCTCCATAACTTCAAAAATACCTCCTCCAAATCATCTCCATCACTTCCTCCATAACTTCAAAAATACCTCCTCTAAATCATCTCCATAAATTCCTCCATAACTTCAAAAATACCTCCTCCAAATCCTCTCCATAGATTCCTCCATAACTTCAAAAATACCTCCTCCAAATCATCTCCATAAATTCCTCCATAACTTCAAAAATACCTCCTCCAAATCATCTCCATCACTTCCTCCATAACTTCAAAAATACCTCCTCCAAATCATCTCCATCACTTCCTCCATAACTTCAAAAATACCTCCTCCAAATCCTCTCCATAGATTCCTCCATAACTTCAGAAGGAGACAAACACTGCAGGATTTCCTCTGAAAATCCCAGGCCACTCAAAGGGCATTCATCCCAAATAGTTAAAAGTCTGTAGAGATGGTTTGTCCCAAAGGTGGTTTTTCAAGGAGGCAACTGGACTTTCTGTGTTTTTTTTTCTTCTTCTTAAAAAGGCACCTTTGGGACAAACCATGACCTGGATGACTGAGAATGGTTTGGTTGGGTTGGCTCTCAGCGGAGAGACAGTTGTGGTAATTCCCCATTAGGAGAATGAGCGCCTACAGGAAGACGTATTTGAGAGGAGTGTTGGAGTAATACACACAGAGCACGCATATACACTGTACAGTAAATGTAGGTTTTTACTTCCAGAAACGGTTTAAGCAAAGTCCAAAATAGGCAGTTCAAAGTCATTCACAAGTTAAATCAGTCAGTTTTCCAATCGAGGGATAATCCGAATATCAAAGTCCAATGTCAAAAACAGTTCAGTTTCAGACTTACATTAAATCCAGTAATATCAGTCAATTGGAAGAAATGGAGCAAGGGCAATACTTTCCAACAGAAGGAAACAGAGACTGACTCACACTCTCTTCTGAGACTAAGGCCAAACAAGCCAGGTTTCTGGCTCCATCTTATGGCTGTTTGAGGAACCACACCCAATTGCATGGTCTTGCATTCCCTTAAAGAGACAGTACTAAAATGTTTATCTTGGTTTATATATTTCTAACCCAAATACCTGTTAGGTGACTTATATTCCTAAAAGACATGGAGAAGCTTCAGATCTCAGCCAGTCCTTGAGTATTGAAGATTTGTCTTTAAATGAATCCAAACTCCAGCTCCTCTTTTAGGACAATGATGGTTTATTCAATATAGCATCAAACAACACATACTCCAATCAGGCAAGAATGGCTAAAAGCCAGGTAAGGTTAGAGTTGGGTTAGAGTTTTCTCCCTTTCCTTTTATCATATTTATATTATTTATTCCTTTTATTTATTCCTTATGATTCTCGACTCTTGATGAATGTCTCTTTTCTTTTATGTATACTGAGAGTATTTTCAGCAAGACAAATCCCTTCTGTGTCCAATCACCCTTGGCCAATAAAAAAAATTCTCTTTCTCTTTCTTTCTTCTTTCTTTCTTTTCACCATTATCATGAGATATTTCATTATCCTCAGACTTTCCTAAGAGGCCTGTAGGGGCCGTGCATAAGTGCACCAACGTGCCTACCGTCCCTGTCCTATTGTTTCTTTTTAGTTTTCTTAGATGTATCAATTTCAATTTATTCATAACTATGTTTATACTTATACCTGTTATTTTATAATCGCTTGACTAAATAAATAAATAAAAAATAAGATAACACCCCACCACACCCAGGCCTATACGCATTTATAATTCTGGTCACACCTAACCCATTATCCCTAAATGCTATTAACACTGTAACATGTCTACATCCCTACCCTATTCCGACGCTCACTAATTGATCCCCACCTGGCGCCAGCTTCACCATGTTTTAACCTATGTCCTAATTCCCACCAATATGTGCCCCAACCCACTTTAACAATATGCACCACATCAATAAAGAGCCAGTTCCAGCAGCCCCGCAGTTGTTGCAGAATCCATCCTGCAGCCCCGCAGTTGTTGCAGAATCCATCCTGCAGCCCCGCAGTTGTTGCAGAATCCATCCTGCAGCCCCGCAGTTGTTGCAGAATCCATCCTCAGCTCTGCTGAAATCATTACCAAGCTATCGGCCAGCACACAAGCAGAAATACAGATCTGGCAGTAGCGGAGATAAGGTGACTTGGTGCAAGGCATATTTGGAGCTAACGGGCTCTGGGTGAACTCGGAACCTGACATCAGAGCTGTAAATCATCATCTTTTAATGACCTCATCATCCCTTGCGAGGTGGAGTCTGGGCAACTGAATGGAGCTAGCAGAGTGTTTACTGGCTGGATGCCCTTCCTGTCACCAATGCAGAGTTTTGTTCAGCAGATACAGTATATTCTCATTGTGCCCAGAGAGGAAAATATCTGCATCTACTCAGGATCTAACTCACAGCCTCCTGATTGTGAGGTGAGGGCTCCGCCTCTAGGCCACCATACCACTCCAAGCCTCAGAGTTGTAAATCTAGTTTGGAATTAAACAGCAAAACTTGGATGAAGGCAGTAACCCTTAAAACTACATAAGTGCATTCATACAACCATCAGACTTGAGCTTGGCTTCTTTTAGCACAGTTCTTCCCAAACCTGGCTAGAATTGGGTAAAATGGTTCCTCTTTAGATCAGGAGTCTCCAAACTCAGCAACTTTAAGACTTGTGCACTTTTAAACTCCTTTTAAACGCTCCCAAACTTACTCAACTGTAATCAAGAGTTTTTGCAGCGTTAATTCAGCGCCAGGAAAAATAAACCCAGTTGGCTGATGCTTCCTTTAACATCTTTATAAACATCATAAGTAGATTTTACAAACCAGTTGTAGTTTTCTCCAAGATGGAGCAAACTCAGACAGAAACATGTTGCAAATAATTTCCATAGCAACCCAGGAGCTCAGAAGCAGAGATCAGTTTCACTTTAGTTCAGCAGGCAAGCTAGCTTCTCTTTCATAGCAAAGGAGAGAAACAGTTTCATTATCAATAGACAGACTCAGAGCTTAACATAGATGCAGAGCTTAATATATAGAGCCACCCCTAGGCTACTTCTAGTTTCAGTTTCCATCCTAGGCAAATTCTAGGTTCAGTTTCCAAACAGTCCTCATTGCCTAACTTAGTTGCTATGCCTCGTCATTGGCTGACCTTGTTACCAAGATGCTCTATTCCAGTTCATGAATAGACCCTGACAGACTTGTCTTGCTGAGCAACAGAAATTTTGGGCTCCATTGTGGTCCTAATTCAAGGACTACCCAGCAGGCAATTTCTAAAGGAGGAGACAATTCAGATGTTTAGCGGATCGAGCGCTCCACTACATAACTCACTTTTATTAGCTAATCCTCAAAAACAAACCCAATACAAATGGTCCTCAACCTTGGCCCCTTTAAAGCCGCGTGGACTTCAGCTCCCAGAATTCTCCAGGCTGGCTGGCTAGAGAAGTCTGGGAGTTGAAGTCCTCATGGCTTAAAGGGGCCAAGGCTGAGAAAAACTGAGCATTCTCTTGGATCAAATTCTATTTGGAAACGGGATAAGCACACGCGGGATCCCAATCCATCACATTCCTTCATTTCTCTCCTCTTTCCTTTTCACCACCATCCCCCAAATAAAAACTCTCTAGATTTTTGCTGTCCTTTAAAATATATATATATATATATACACCATCCTCTTGTTTTGCAGCAAACTCAATTTGCAGCCGCCAACACAGGCATGTGCGATTCCACCAGTTCGCACCTATTTGCCAGAACCGGTTGTTAACCTACTAAGCAGTTCGGAGAACCGGTTGTTAGAAGAAATTACTGGGCTAATCCTGTAAGGAAGGCAGGAAGGAAACATTCTGGTGTTGCTTACAGAAACTGCCTCTCTGTTAACCCTTATTACGTTCTTGCCAGGACTAGACTTCCTGTCTCAGGAACATCTCAGGAGTTTTTTTCCCCTCCTTTGCTGGTACTTTGCTTGTGTGGAGGGACCATTCAAAGTTACAATGGCACTGAAAAAAGTGACGTATGACCCTTTTTCACACTTACGACTGTTGCAGCATCTCTACAGTCAGGAGAGGCCAGGCGAGGAGATGCATGCCTCGATGTGAGTGATGTTGAGTTGGCCACACCCACCAACTAAGCCATGCCCACAGAACCTTTTGTTAAAAAAATTTGAATCCCAATCCCTGGGCATGAGATGCACAATCCCAGCCAGCTTTCTCATGGGCTTCGGCGGTGATGCGTGCCTACCCCATTTTTATAACCCACTTTCCAGAAGATTGGGGCTTCTGAACCTGGCTGATATTTGCATCAATCAAATAACAAACACAAAGTCACTACCTTATTAAGGTGTGAAATCTCAATGCCCCATTCAGAAGTATAACAACATATTGCAGTACAATCCATCTCTTGGGTGTTATACTCGGCTAAGCGTTACAGTCAGTGTTGGATGTATATTTTGCGTGTATTCGTAGATATTGTACTCTCAAATGGCAAATGGAGACGTGGGTACTCTTATTTTTCTTATCTTCATTTTTAAGTGCTTTGGTTTTATTGCATTGCAAACAGTTGCTGGGGGGGGGCATCCACAGTTTTGCTGTACTTGTACAATGACAGTAAAGTTCTTCTCATTCTACTTCTTCTCATTCAATCAGAATACAACTGGAAGGGACCTTGGAGGTCTTCTAGTCCAGCCCCCTGCTCAAGCAGGACACCCTATAACCAGGGGTGGGATTCGAACATCCCAGCAACCGGTTCGCTGCCCAGTTGCTGGGTGGCCCTGGCCTACTGGAACTTCTAGGAAAGCCATTTTTCACCTTCCCCAGAGTCCGGAGGCTTCCCTCGGGCCTCTGAGAGGGTGAAAATGGCCTCCCCCGGGCTCCAGAGGCGCTCCTGAAGACGGAAACAGGCTCGTTTCCAGACATCTGGAAGGCCCATTTCCCCCCCTCCCAGAGCCTCCACATGGACTCTGCACTTACCTGCATTGCAAATGGGCTACATGGAAATTCCGGGAAGGGGAGAGGAGGGGTGGGGGGAAGGGACGGGGGAGGGACAGCCAGTCGGTTCAAATACCGGTTTGGCGAACTAGATGCAAATTTAACATCCGGTTCTCTCAAACCGCTCCAAACCGGAAGAATCCCACCCCTGCCTATACCATTTTAGACAAGTGACTGTCCAGCCTCTTCTTAAAAAACCTCTAGTGACGGAGCAATCACAACGTCTGGTAGCAAGCTGTTCCACTGGTTAATTGTTCTCACTGTCAGAAAATTTCTCCTTATTTCTAGGTTGAATCTCTCCTTAATTCGTTTTTTTATTTATTCTTATTTGATTTGTCAATCGCTTACAAGATAATAGGTATAAGTATAAACATGAGTAAGAATATAGAAAATAGGTACAAATAGATGGGGACATTAGGACAGGGACGGGAGGCACAATGGTGCACTTATGCAGGCCCCTTAATTTCCATCCTGCCTTCTGGTGCTTTGGAAAATAACTTGACCTCCTTCCTCCTCTCTAGGGCAGCCCCTCAAATATTGCAAGACTGCTATCCTATCTCCCCTGGTCCTTCTTTTCATTAGACTGGCCATACCCAGTTCCTGCAACTGTTCTTCATATATTTTAGCCTCCAGGCCTTTATCCTCTTAGCTGCTCTTCTCTTCTCTTTTTCCAAAGTCTCAAAATCTTTTTTTTTTTTTTTTGTCACGTGTTGACCAAAACTGGATCCAGGATTCCAGCTGTGGCCTCACTAAGGCTTTATAAAGTCCATCGCAACCACTATCCAGGATTTTGGGGTTCCTGCTCTTAAGAGCCCCATCCGGAAAACCTGCTCTCTTGTTTGGTTTGGCTGGAAAATCGGTTTTCGTATTCCTTTGCCAACATCTGAATTTCGTTTGGAAAGGATGAGGAAGCAGAAGCAGAGGTAGATTTGTTGTGTGTTGTACGAAACAGCCTCGGACTGGTTTGCAATGCAGAGAGAGGCTAGCAGAATCTGGTCTTTGTTTACAAAAGGTGAGTCTATGACTACAAGGTAAGTTCTAGTCCCGTCTTAGGCATGAAAGACAGCTGGGTGACTTTGGGTCAATCACCAGAAGACAGTGAGTTCTAGTCCCGTCTTAGGCATGAAAGACAGCTGGGTGACTTTGAGCCAATCACCAGGAGACAGTGAGTTCTAGTCCTGCCTTAGGCATGAAAGACAGCTGGGTGACTTTGAGCCAATCACCAGGTGACAGTGAATTCTAGTCCCGCCTTAGGCATGAAAGACAGCTGGGTGACTTTGAGCCAATCACCAGGAGACAGTGAGTTCTAGTCCTGCCTTAGGCATGAAAGACAGCTGGGTGACTTTGAGCCAATCACCAGGAGACAGTGAGTTCTAGTCCTGCCTTAGGCATGAAAGACAGCTGGGTGACTTTGAGCCAATCACCAGAAGACAGTGAGTTCTAGTCCTACCTTAGGCATGAAAGCAGCCTGGGTGACTTTGGGTCAATCACCAGAAGACAGTGAGTTCTAGTCCCACCTTAGGCATGAAAGCAGCCTGGGTGACTTTGAGCCAATCACCAGAAGACAGTGAGTTCTAGTCCCACCTTAGGCATGAAAGCAGCCTGGGTGACTTTGGGTCAATCATCAGAAGACAGTGAGTTCTAGTCCCACCTTAGGCATGAAAGACAGCTGGGTGACTTTGGGTCAATCACCAGAAGACAGTAAGTTCTAGTCCCACCTTAGGCATGAAAGCAGCCTGGGTGACTTTAGGTCAATCACCAGAAGACAGTGAGTTCTAGTCCCACCTTAGGCATGAAAGCAGCCTGGGTGACTTTAGGTCAATCACCAGAAGACAGTAAGTTCTAGTCCCACCTTAGTCATGAAAGCAGCCTGGGTGACTTTAGGTCAATCACCAGAAGACAGTGAGTTCTAGTCCCACCTTAGGCATGAAAGCAGCCTGGGTGACTTTAGGTCAATCACCAGAAGACAGTGAGTTCTAGTCCTGCCTTAGACATGAAAGCCATTGGATGACTTTGGACCAATCACCAGGAGAAAGTAAATTCTAGTCTCACCTTAACCATGAAAGCCAACTGGGTAACTTTGGGCCAATCACCAGGAGAAGGTGAGTTCTAGTCCTGCCTTAACCATGAAAGCCAACTGGGTGACTTTGGGCCAATCATCAGGAGATGGTGAGTTGTCCTCCCACCTTAGGCATGAAAAGGGCTCGGATATTTTGGGCCAGTCACCCAGGAGACAGTGAATTCTAGTCCTACCTTAAGCATTAAAAGGGACTGCTGGGAGATTTTTGGCCAATCACCAGGAGATGGTGAGTTCTAGTCTCACCTTCAGCACGAAAGCCATGGCTTTGAGCCAGTCACCAGGAGATGACAAGTTCTAGTGCCACCCTGAAAGAAGCTGGGTGACTTTGTACCCCAAACAATAATAAAGACAGTTTAAAAAAAAAATCACATAAATAAAAATAAAATGACGAAGCATACATTATGATGGCATGGCTCGAGATCTGCCATTTCCTTCCTGTTTCAAAACATTGCACAGACCTGTGCAAAGGGTAAACAGTGGCCACGCTGCACGGGTTTTATTATTTTTCCACCCCAAGGGAACCCTGGGAGTTGAAGTCCATGCATCTTCGAGTCGCCCCGTTTGAAAAACACTGGGTTTAAAAGGATGGTTTTGGAATAAGCTACGGCATGAAAGACCCTTGAGTCCTAGTTTGTTTTCAAGCCTCAATACTGCATTGCATTGCAACGCTGCAAGGTTGAGCCAACAGGAACCTTTTCATTAAAGTTGCAGGAGGTTTTGTTTTTTTGTTTGTTTGTTTGGGATTTTTTTGCTGAACAGGGCTCACTTCTGTGAACATGTTTCTCATGAAAAGATGAGGACAGCCACGGAATAGATGCTCGTAATGAGCCCCATGTGAACTTCTGTTTTTAATTAGCTCGTAGATACAAACAACAAAACAAGTCCTGGCGGTGTTAAATATAGCATCCTTCTTATGCCTAGCACGGAAGATTTTACTTTTTGCCTATAGTCAAACCACGTGTTTTAAGATGTAAAGAATCCTGGACCAGAATTCTCTGCATTCCGTCATCTAGTCACAGCTGGATGACTCTAATTATCTCACAGCTGGACTGCCGTAATGCACTCTGCATGGGGGCTACGCTTGAAGAGCGTTCGGAAGCTATACCTGGTTCAGGGTGAGGCAGTTTGAATGGCCTCTGTGACATCACTGACTCGCCAGCTGCATTGGGTGCCAGTCTGCTTCCAGGTGCAATTCCAGGTGTTGGTGATCATCTTTAAAGCCCTTCATGGCATGCCTCCAGGTTATTTGAAGGACTGTGCCACTTGAGCTGGGAGAGGGGGCATGGTGCGGGCCCAAAGTCACACAACCAGTTTTCATGCCTAAGGTGGGACTAGAATTCACCGTTTCCTGGGGATTGGCCAAAGTCACCCAGCCGGCTTTCATGCCTAAGGTGGGACTAGAACTCACCGTCTCCTGGGGATTGGGCCAAAGTCACCCAGCCGGCTTTCATGCCTAAGGTGGGACTAGAACTCACCGTTTTTGGGGATTGGCCCAAAGTCACCCAGTTGGCTTTCATGCCTAAGGTGGAACTAGAACTCACCGTCTCCTGGGGATTGGGCCAAAGTCACCCAGTTGGCTTTCATGCCTAAGGTGGGACTAGAACTCACCGTCTCCTGGGGATTGGCCCAAAGTCACCCAGTTGGTTTTCATGCCTAAGTTGGGACTAGAACTCACCGTCTCCTGGGGATTGGCCCAAAGTCACCCAGTTGGTTTTCATGCCTAAGGTGGAACTAGAACTCACCGTCTCCTGGGGATTGGGCCAAAGTCACCCAGTTGGTTTTCATGCCTAAGGTGGAACTAGAACTCACCGTCTCCTGGGGATTGGGCCAAAGTCACCCAGTTGGCTTTCATGCCTAAGGTGGAACTAGAACTCACCGTCTCCTGGGGATTGGGCCAAAGTCACCCAGTTGGCTTTCATGCCTAAGGTGGAACTAGAACTCACTGTCTCCTGGGGATTGGCCCAAAGTCACCCAACCAGTCAAAGCCAACAAACTTGAAATTTGGCATTTATGTTCCTCTTGGCTTCCAGGGGCTCACTAAGAAATGATTTTTCCAAATGATCGTCAGAGCATTAGTATTTCCTATATTCTTATTAACATGCTCTGATGCTAAGGAGTTCTACTACTCCTCCCCCAACTGAAAAGAAATCTCTTCCACATGCAAAACACAAGCAGAGCAGTTGAGTTTCAGTTTCACAGCACCAAGTAGCTTTAGGACAGAACAGTTGAGCTAAGCCACGCCCAGGCTCCCTGCTGTCTCCTTGCTCACACAACAAATATTGCTTCCGTTTCCAAACAGCCCTCAACTCTCTAATAAACAGAGAGGATGCTAGCCAGATGAATACCGATGGATGCTGGTGGACAGAGGCAGAATTTCCCCCCTTACTTTCTTCCCCAAAAACTAAGCCCGACCACATAGTTTCCTAGCGAAGCACAGGTATCCAGCTAGCATCTGATAACTGTCACAACTGGTTAAGAATACATTGGTATTAGCAAATTGGAAATTGTTTATACAACAGCTTACTCAAGGAATCACCAAGAATATTCCCACCAACACTGACAATGCAAGCCACTTGTATATAAAAAGAGAGAAAACTCCATTCCCTTCTAGTGCTGATGATGTTGCCTAGTTGGGTGAGGAAATGTCTGCAAAATAACAACCAAGCTCAGAGAACATCAAGGACCACAAAGTTGTTGTTCCCCTCCTCCAACCCCCCACCTCTTCTCTGTAAACCGTTCTAGCACTGATGCTGTTAGCTAGTTGGGTCCAGAGGCGGGATTCAAATTTTTTTGCTACCGGTTCTGTGGGCGTGTCTTGGTGGGCGTGGCAGGGGAAGGATATTGTAAAACCTCCAGTCAGAGGATGGATTTTGCCGGTTCTCCGAACTACTGACAATTTCCACTACCGGTTCTCCAGAACTGGTCAGAACCGGCTGAAGACCACCTCTGGTTGGGTCATGAGACGTCTGCAAGCAAATTTCCCAGCTCAGAGAGCACCAAGGACCCTAGAGTTCAACCCGGAACTACAAAGATTCTCTTCTATAGATTTGGAATTAAAATTGATCCATCAAAAATTGTTTGTTTGTTTGTTTTTCAAATTTAATGGACATAAAGCAGGACTAGCAAAGTCCCCCAGCTGGCTTTCATGCCTAAGGCAGGACTAGAGCTCACCGTCTCCTGGGGATTCACCCAGGTGTGTTCTTATCTAAAGTTCCCCAAAAAGCACTAAGCAGACTCTTTCTCCCTTTTATTAAGCGAAGGTGAATTTCATGCAGTCACATTCAGCCAAAGGCCTGGCAAACAGTCTTACAAGGGTGTAATTAGAAGCACAGACCTGATCTAGCTTGGAGAGCTACCAAGTAAATATTTCCCAACGCAGTGCTGACAAGGAAGGACTCAGCACAGTCTCTAAGATGCATAGACAGATTTCACACTACTGCAACGCACAAATTGTTTCCTGCAAAAGCCCCTCCCCTTTTGCTCCTGGGAGCAGGCATAGAATGGGATGGGATGGGATGGAATGGGACGGGACAGTACGGGACCAGTGGTGGGATTCAAAAAATTTTATTACCAGTTCTGTGGGCATGGCTTGGTGGCTGTGGTGTGGCTTGGTGGGCGTGGCTTGGGAGTGTCATGGGAAGGATACTACAAAATCTCCATTCTCTCCCCACCCCACTAACCTGCTTTCCAACTCCGTTCTCCTTTGCAGGGCAACCAAAGGAGACCCAGCCGATCAGCTGGGACTCATTGGGAGGTGGAGAAGAGACGGGGTTGGCGGGGCCAGTCAGAGGTAGGATTTCAAACTACTCAAACTTTCCATTACCGGTTCTCCAGACCTGGTCAGAACCTGTTGAATACCACCACTGGACAGGACGGAACAGAACAGAATAGAATAGAATACAGGACAGAACAGAACAGAACAGAACAGAACAGAACAGAACAGAACAGAACAGAATAGAATAGAATAGAATAGAATAGAATAGAATAGAATAGAATAGAATAGAATAGAATAGAATACTGTGTTTCTCACAAAATAAGGCTGGGCCTTATTTATTTTTTTTTGACCCCTGAAAAAACATTAGAAGTGCCCCACAGGCAACCATGCCTCATCACCAGGTCGCTCTTACGGCTGATAGAAGCAGCCTGGTGGTGAGGCGTGGCTACCCACGGGGTGCTCTAGCCAAGGTTACCCATGGAGCGCTCCTAACGGCAAGTCCCCCCCTGCCCTCTCCCCCTCCCCATTTCTCTTCACCTCGTGTTGTTCAAGCAATGTGAGAAAAGGCAGGGAACGCATGCTTTAAATAGGCCCAAATTTGGGGGGCGGGGCTTAATTTCACCGCATGCCTATAAAATAGTGCTGGGCCTTCCTATTGAGTGGGGGGCATATTGTTGGAGAAACACGGTAGAAGAATAGAATTTACAGAATAGAATAGAATAAGGAGTAGAGTAGAGTAGAGTAGAGTAGAGTAGAGTAGAGTAGAGTAGAGAGCACAGCACAAAACAGAACATAATTCTTTACTGGCCAAATGTGATTGGACACACAAGGAATTTGTCTTGGTGCAAATGCTCTTAATTTACATAAAAGAAAAGAGACATTCCTCAAGAGTCAAGAATCATCAGATACACCACTTAATTATAGTCATAGGGTGCAATAAGAATAGAATAGGAAAGAATAGAATAGAATAGAAAATATAGGATAGGATAGAATAAAGAATAGAATGAAGAACAGAATAGAATAGAATAAAGAATAGAATAGAAAACAACAGAATAGAATTAGGAGAGGAGAGGAGAGGAGAGGAGAGGAGAGGAGAGGAGAGGAGAGGAGAGGAGAGGAGAGGAGAAGAGAAGAGAAGAGAAGAGAAGAGAAGAGAAGAGAAGAGAAGAGAAGAGAAGAGAAAATATGGAATGGAATCGAGTAGAGTAGAGTAGAGTAGAATAGAGTAGAATAGAGTAGAATAGAGTAGAATAAGGAATAAGGAAAGTATAGAATAGAATAGGGAATAAGGAAAGAATAGAATAGAATGGAATGGAATGGAATGGAATAGAGTAGAGTAGAATAGAATAAGGAATAAGGAATAAGGAAAGAATAGAATAGAATAGAATAGAATAGAATAGAATAGAATAGGGAATAAGGAAAGAATAGAATAGAATTAGAGTAGAGTAGAGTAGAGTAGAGTAGAGTAGAGTAGAGTAGAATAGAATAGAGTAGAATAGAGTAGAATAAGGAATAAGGAATAAGGAAAGTATAGAATAGAATAGGGAATAAGGAAAGAATAGAATGGAATGGAATAGAGTAGAGTAGAATAGAATAAGGAATAAGGAATAAGGAATAAGGAATAAGGAATAAGGAATAAGGAATAAGGAATAAGGAATAAGGAATAAGGAATAAGGAATAAGGAATAAGGAATAAGGAAAGTATAGAATAGAATAGAATAGAATAGAATAGAATAGAATAGAATAGAATAGGGAATAAGGAAAGAATAGAATAGAATTAGAGTAGAGTAGAGTAGAGTAGAGTAGAGTAGAGTAGAATAGAGTAGAATAGAGTAGAATAGAGTAGAATAAGGAATAAGGAAAGTATAGAATAGAATAGGGAATAAGGAAAGAATGGAATGGAATGGAATGGAATAGAGTAGAGTAGAATTGAATAAGGAATAAGGAATAAGGAATAAGGAATAAGGAATAAGGAATAAGGAATAAGGAATAAGGAAAGTATAGAATAATAGAATAGAATAGAATAGAATAGGGAATAAGGAAAGAATAGAATAGAATTAGAGTAGAGTAGAGTAGAGTAGAGTAGAGTAGAGTAGAGTAGAGTAGAGTAGAGTAGAGTAGAATAAGGAATAAGGAAAGTATAGAATAGAATAGGGAATAAGGTAAGAATAGAATGGAATGGAATGGAATGGAATAGAGTAGAGTAGAATTGAATAAGGAATAAGGAATAAGGAATAAGGAATAAGGAATAAGGAATAAGGAATAAGGAATAAGGAATAAGGAATAAGGAATAAGGAATAAGGAAAGTATAGAATAGAATAGAATAGAATAGAATAGAATAGGGAATAAGGAAAGAATAGAATAGAATTAGAGTAGAGTAGAGTAGAGTAGAGTAGAGTAGAGTAGAGTAGAGAGCACAGCACAAAATAGAACATAATTCTTTACTGGCCAAATGTGATTGGACACACAAGGAATTTGTCTCCAGTGCATAAGCACAAGTGTACATACAAACAACAAACTCATAGACCATAAATCAGACTTACAATCATTAATCATCAGATACAAACAGCAAATGATAAATCTTAAGATCCCAATAGGAGAAAGATAGTGGGAAAGATGAGAAAGGGTGAGAAATGAGAAGATGAGAAAAAGGAGAAGGATAATAATCTCATATCTTATCTCATCTCATTTCATCTCATCATCTCATCTCATCTCATACTTCCTATCCTACCCTACCCTACTCTACCCTATCTTACCTTACCTTACCTTATTTCTGACAACTGATTCTCCAGTCTCTCCTTGAAAACTTTCAAGGAGCAACCATGGCTTCTGAAGGCAAAAGTCATTCCCCTGATTAATTGTTTTCACCGTCAGGAAATTTCTCCTTTAATTCTAGGTTGCTTTTCTCCTTGGTAAGTTTCCATCCATTACTTCTTGTTGTGCCCTCTGGTGCTTTGGAGAATAGTTTGACCCCCTCAGATATTGGAATCCTGCTATCATGCCACACACACACACACACACACCCCAAGGCCTTCTTCTCTTTAAACTAACTCAAGTCTTTTTTTCATTCAATTAGACCAAGGGTCTTCAAACGCGACAGCTTTAAGACTTGTGGACTTCAACTCCCAGAATTCCTCCTCCAGTCATGTTAGGTCAGGAATTCTGGGAGTTGAACAAGCCCACAAGTCTTAAAGCTGTCGAGTTTGAAGAGCCTTGAAGTAGACTTACCCAATACCTACAACTATTTTTCATAGGTTTTAACCTCCAGTCCCTTAACCCTCTTGGTTGCTCTTCTCAGCACTCTTTCTAGAGTCTCAACCTCGTTTTTTATAATGAGGTGACTAAAACTGGATGCAGGATTCCAGGTGTGGTCTTTGCACCAAATTGATTCTGGCTGAATAAGTCAGATTGTCTTGTGGCACTGAGTTCTGTAAGCTACGAGTGGGATGGGCAAAGAAATATTGGGAGAGGGGTTTCTTCTTAAATTGCCTGCCAATAAACTCCACTCAGGGAATGAAACATCAAAGGGGACCCTCTTAAAGTCACGAGCACTGAGAACAACCATTGCCTGTGTCATGCCCCTGGTGGAGACTAACTCTGAGGGAAAGGAGGAACAGCAGACAGGGGGTGGAAGTGTGGCTCAGGAGGTTGTGGAGAGGGCTGGGGAAGGGCAGAGGCCGGTTGGGCAGTCAGAGGAAGAACCAGGCCCTTCCCCTCTCCATCCTAGGGGCTGCAGGGAGGAGAGGATAAGGGAGAGATGTGAATGGGGTGGTCTACAGGGGAGGAAAGGGCCTTGATCCCCTTCATGGGCTGCAGCTGTGAGAACTGGATAAGGGGACGCACATGCGTATAGACCAGTGCTGGAAAAAAAGCATGGAAATATCTCTAGTCTGTCATTCCTCTCTGAGTTTGGCCTCCTTCCCAGTGTGTGTTCCGATATCTGTGGACGTCTTCAAGCCCTTATCTTGCCTGGCTCCCATAATTGTTTCAGTGTGGTTTGTGTTGTTTTTACTCTTCATAATTTATAAGCATTTTTTAGTTTAAATGGCATTTCCTCATTTCCATAATTGTTTTTGGGGGAGTTTTTGGTCTCCAGTCAAGGATATTTGGAGCTTGGAAGCAAAAGTGAAGGAATAAAAGGGGATTCACCTGTTTTTTTTGTGACTGTGCTTTTTTTTGTATCCCACCCTGGGTCATCACAGTCTGGTGCTTGGTTTTGGGAGTCCTTTTCAATATCCTTTTCCACCTCATGCCTCTCACGATGGCGCCAATGACACAGCCGTCCGTGGAAGAATGATGGAAACACCAATCCCTTCATTATCCAAAGATAATTAAATGAACATGGACACTCCTTAATGGAAACGATGAATGGCAGAACACACTGTCTTCCCCTTAACCTTCCAAGGATGAATCAGATTGCGAGGCTGGAGTCATTCATAGGGGACAGGAACATTTGCTGTTTTTTTCTCAATTAACCTGACCTCAGAATGTTTTTTAAGAAGAGTTTGGACAACCGTTGAAATGGTCCAGGGCAGTGGTGGGATTCAATTTGTTTTACTACCAGTTCTGTGGGCCTGGCTTGGTGGGCGTGGCAGGGGAAGGATACTGTAAAACCTCCAGTCAGAGGTGGGATTTACTGGTTCTCCCTACTACTCAAAATTTCCGCTTCTGGTTCTCCAGAACTGGTCAGAACCGGCTGAATACCACCTCTGGTCCAGGGTTTCATCCTGCTTGAGCAGCGGGTTGGACTAGAAGACCTCCAAGATCCGTTCTAACCCTGTTATTCTATTCTATTCTATTCTGATTCTGATTCTGATTCTGATTCTGATTCTGATTCTGATTCTGATTCTGATTCTGATTCTGATTCTGATTCTGATTCTGATTCTGATTCTATCCTTCATTCCATTATTCTATTCCAGGGGTTCCCAACCTGGGGGTGCGAGACGATATTCCAGGGGATGCGAGAAAAGTCCAGGTAAATAATAGGATATTGGCTATATGTTGGCATTTTTATTTATTGTGCAATGGATTAACTTTGTTTTCATTTTAGAATTAAGTATCGTTATTTAGTGGCCGTCACATACATAGCAGAAAAGATTCAATCCTACCATATATTTAACGCGTTGAGTAGTTCCTAAAGTCTAAATTTCAGGGGGTGCGAGGTTCGAGTGAAATTTCTTTAGGGGTGCAGGGTGAAAAAAAGGTTGGGAACCACTGTTCTATTCTATTCGAATTCTATTCTAGTTCTATTCTATTCTATTCGAATTCTATTCTATTCTATCCTTCATTCCATTATTCCATTCCATTCTATTCTAATTCTATTCTAATTCCAATTCTATTCTAATTCTAATTCTATTCTATTCTGCCCTTCATTCCATTATTCTATTTTATTCTATTCTGATTCTATTCTATCCTTCATTCCATCATTCTATTCTAATTCTATTCTATTCTTTCTATTATATTCTATTCAAATTCTATTCTAGTTCTATTCTATTCTAATTCTATTCTATTCTATCCTTCATTCCATTATTCTATTCTATTCTATTCTATTCTAGTTCTATTCTATTCTAATTTTATTCTAGTTCTATTCTATTCTAATTTTATTCTAGTTCTATTCTATTCTAATTTTATTCTATTCTATTCTAATATTATTCTATTCTATCCTTCATTCCATTATTCTATTCTATTCTATTCTATTCTATTCTATTCTATTCTATTCTATTCTAATTCTATTCTATTCTATCCTTCATTCCATTATTCTATTCTATTCTATTCTAGTTCTATTCTATTCTAATTTTATTCTAGTTCTATTCTATTCTAATTTTATTCTATTCTATTCTAATTTTATTCTATTCTATCCTTCATTCCATTATTCTATTCCATTCTAATTCTATTCTATCCTATTCTCTATATTTTATATTCTGTTCTGTTCTGTTCTACTCCACTCCACACCACACCCTTCCATTCCAAGAATAACAGAGTCAGAAGGGACCTTCAAGGTGTTCTAGTCCAACCACCTGCTCAAGCAGGAGACCCTGGCCTATACCATTCCAGACAAAAGGCTGTCCAATCTCTTCTTAAAAATCTCCAGTGATGGAATCACCCACCACTTCTGGAGGACAGTCGTTCCACTGATCAATTGTTCTCACTTGTTAAGAAATTTCTCCTTAAATCTACACTGATTCTCTCCTTGATTATCCCAAAGGTGCCATTTTTCAAGAGGTAGCTGGACTTCCTTTGTTTTTCCTTGAAGATGTTTTGTTTCTCATCCAAGAAGCTCCTTCCAAAGTGAACGGAAGAAGCTTCTTGGATGAGAAGCGAAATGTCTTCAAAGGAAGTCCAGTTGCCTCTTGAAAAAGCATCTTTGGGACAACCGTGACCTGGATGATGGAGACTCTCCGTAGACATTTCATTCTGGGTTCTTTCTCTCCTTGGTAAGTTTCTATCCATTGCTTCTTGTCCTACCTTCAGGTGCTTTGGAGCAGTGGTCTCTGCTTCTTTCTTCTTCTGCTTTTAGCTGCACGCAAGGAAAGCAGCCAAAGTCTTTCTTTCTCTCCCCCAAACTCCACCAGAAATGAGCCTTTGGGACCCTGCAAGGCCTCCTTGCTCCAAGACGGTGTGACAAGTCTCACAAAGACTCGTTTCTGGCGGAGTTTGGGGGAGAGAAAGAAAGACTTCTGCGGCTTCTGCTGCTTTCCTTGCATGAAGCCAAAAGTCTCTCTCTCTCTCTCCCCCTGAAAACGGAGCTAGAGACGATATCCTGCAATCCCAAATAAAGAACAATCGGTCGGTAGGAAAACGGGGTGGGGAATTTTCCTTCAGACTTTTTTTGGGATTTTCCCAGGGTCTCAGGTCCACAGGATATAAAATAATGAGTTTGGTAGTCCCTGAGGTCCAAAAGGTTGGCAACCCCTGCTTTGGAGAATAACTTGACTCCCTCTTCTTTGGAGCAGCCCCTCAAATATTGGAAGACTTCTATCATGTCACCCCTGATCCTTCTTTTCATTAAACTAAACATATCCAATTCCAGCAAGTGTTCTTTGTATGTTTTAGCTTCCAGCTCCCTAAATATCTTGGTTGCTCTTTTCTGCACTCTTTCCAGAGTCTCAACATTTTCTTGCTATTATCGTGATTAGAAATACTCATGCAATATTCCACTGTGGAAGAACTATGACACTGGGTCTAATCTACAGCCAGGTGCCAACTATACTTTCCCATTAGGAACCCTGAAAATATCACCCCAACAATTCATGCTAAAGTGCTCTTTTTTTTTTTTTTTTCAAACTTTGCAACTTTAAGATGGGTGAATTTCAACTCCCTGAATTCCCTAGCCAGCATAAGATGGGATAGCTGGATGGGGAATTCTGGGAATTGAAATGCACTCATCTTAAAGTTATTAAATGTGGCCTAGTGGTAAATGCACCGGGATAGAAAGAAGAGACCGTGAGTTCCACCTTAGCCATGAAAGCAGATAGGGTGACTTTGGGCCAATCACCAGGGGATGGTGAGTTCTAGTCCCGCCTCAGCCATGAAAGCCAAATGTATGATTATGGGCCAATCAGCAGAAGGTGAGTTCTAGTTCCACCTTAGGCATAAAAGCTGGTTGGGCCAATCCCCAGGAGATGGTGAGTTCTAGTCCCCCCTTAGCCATGAAAGCAGACTGGGTGACTTTGGGCCAATCACTAGGGGACAGTGAGTTCTAGTCCCGCCTTAGCCATGAAAGCAGACTGGGTGACTTTGGGCCAATCACCAGGAGACAGTGAGTTCTAGTCCCACCTTAGGCATGAAACCAGCTGGTTAATTGGGCCAATCACCAGGAGATGGGGAGTTCTAGTCCCGCCTTAGCCATGAAAGCAGACTGGGTGACTTTAGTCCAATCACCAGGAGACAGCGAGTTCTAGTCCTGCCTTAGCCATGAAAGCCAGACTAAGTGACTTTGGGCCAATCACCAGGGGATGGGGAGTTCTAGTCCCGCCTTAGGCATGAAAGCAGATTGGGTGACTTTAGTCCAATCACCAGGAGACGGTGAGTTCTAGTCCCGCCTTAGCCATGAAAGCCAGACTGAGCGACTTTGGGCCAATCACCAGGAGACGGTGAGTTCGAGTCCCGCCTTAGGCATGAAAGCCAGTTGGGTGACTTTCAGCCATTCGTTCTCTTTTGGCTCAACTCACCTCACGGGATTATTTTCATTGTTTATTTTTTAAAATGCTAATTTTTTTTTTAAGAAAAATATTTTTTTCCAAGTTGCCAAGATTAAGAAACGTGGCCTCAGAAACAACAGCTATGCTTACACAACGCACAAAACCTTCCATTGCCCCCCCTCCCCCAAGGGCTAACAATAGGCTAACCCACAAGAAAAGCTAACCAAGATAGAACCATAACCAAGTTTAAAGTGCTCATATGGGGGGGGGGGATTGTCAGCAACCGGAGTGCCCATCCCAAGCACAAAAAAGCAGCAGAGCCTTCACTTGAGTTCGAGAGCTGCCAAAGAAAGTCGGGGCAAAAGAGAAGAGCTCCTACTTAGTTCAGCCTTACCCCACCCCTTGGATCCAGGTGCGAATCCTGCTCCAAAGTCTCTTAGCTGGCAATAGGGAAGCCATAGATTCACTGCTTGCTTCAACCTCATTGCTTCTTCCCGCAGGACCCCGATTCAAATCTTGCACCAAGATCTCTCCGTTGGCAAAATGAAGCTAGAGAGTTCTTGCTTGGTTCATTCTCACCCCTTCCTGCTCAGGATCCTGATTCAAATCCTACCTCCCCTTCTCTAGGACCCCAATGCAAATCCTGCTTCCTTCCTGCCTGCCTCTTAGCCAGCAATGCAAACCTATGGAGTTTCTCCTTGCTTCAGCCTCCCCTTTCTTCTTCCAGGACCCTGATTCAAATCCCGCTCCGAGGTTCTCTTAGCTGGCAAGGGGGAAACCCAGAGAATTCCTGCTTCTTTCAGCCTCACCCCTTTTTGCCCCTGGATCCAGATTCAAATCCTGCTCCAAGGCCTCTTAAACCAGGGCTCTCCAACCTTGGCAACTTGGACTTGTGGACTTCAACTCCCAGAATTCCTCAGCCAATTTGAAGGCTTGAGGACTTCAACTCCCAGAATTCCCGAGCCAGCTTTAACGCTTGTGGACTTCAACTCCCAGAATTCCTCAGCCAACTTGAACGCTTGAGGACTTCAACTCCCAGAATTCCTCAGCCAACTTGACCGCTTGAGGACTTCAACTCCCAGAATTCCTCAGCCAACTTGACCGCTTGAGGACTTCATCTCCCAGAATTCCTCAGCCAACTTGAATGCTTGAGGACTTCAACTCCCAGAATTCCTCAGCCAACTTGAAGGCTTGGGACTTCAACTCCCAGAATTCCTGAGCCAGCTTTAACGCTTGAGGACTTCAACTCCCAGAATTCCTCAGCCAGCAAAGCTTGAAGTCCACAAGTCTTAAAAGTTGCCAGGGTTGGAGACCGCTGTCTTAAACTGAACCCCCACAGGTCCTCCTCCCCTTCCCTAGGACCCCGATGCAAATCCTACTCCCTGCCTGCCCCTTAGCCGGCACGGCAAACCTACGGAAGTCCGCCTTGCTTCAGCCTCCCCTTTCTTCTCCCGGGACCCCGATTCAAATTCTGCTCCAAGGTTCTCTTAGCTGGCGAGGTGAATTCATAAGAGTTCCTGCTCGGTTCAGCCTCCTCCTCTCCGCCCCCCCCCCCCCCGGTTCTTTCTCCCGGGACCCCGATGGAAATCCTGCTTTCTTAGGGGTCCTCCTTGCTTCGGCCTCCCTCTTCTTCTCCCTCCCTCCAAGGACCCCCGATTCAAATCCTGCCCCCCATAGCCTCCTCTTAGCTGGCAAGGTGAACCCAGAAGAGTTCCTGCCTCCCCCTTCCTTGTCCCTTGGACCCCGATTCAAATCCTGCTTCGCAACCACTTAGCTGGCCAAGCCCCCACACACACCCCTTCTCCCACCCCACTGTCACTCCCAAGCCCCCGCGTGGCCCCTACTCCTCCTCCTCCTCCTTCTCCTCACCTGGCTTCTTCTTTCTGGCTTGGGCGAGCATTTCCCTGGAGTTGGCGAGGAAGAAGAGCAGCCAAAAAACCCGCCGCATCTGGCCGGGCATCCAACACGGAGCAAAGAGGCTCAAATCCTTGAGGACGGGGGGGCGTTGGGAGGGAGGACAGTTTTCTTCCTGCCCTTCCTCACTGCCCCGCGGAGGGATGCGCGGAACAAAGCAAATCTCCCCGTGGGAGTTTTCCAAAGTGGGGGGGGGAGGGGGGGAAAAGAAAAGGAAAGGAAAGGAAAGAAAGCCACGTTCACAGCATCTCCAGCAACCGATCGCCACGCGCGTCGAAGAGTTGGGGTGGGCTAGAAGACTCAAGGATGCCCAGCCCCAGAACCCGTTGGCGGGGGGAGGGGGGGGAGAGAAGAGAAGACCCCCTCCCGGGCCGTCCCTTAGCAGCCGCCCGCAGAGCCTCGTCCGATGGGCTGGGTCAGCTGGTCCGGCTCTTCTTCTCCGGCTCACCTGCGGCGGGAGACCCCAGCCGGGCACAGCCGCCGGCCCCTCTCCCCTCTCCGCCCAGGGCAGGCGGCCGCTTCGTCTCCTCCGGGACCCCGCCGGGCACTGCTTGATGCCCGGGCTGAACTCCTGCCATGCTCTCGCCCGGCAAGCAGGTTGGAGGGGAAACACCCCCCCCCCCCGGCCGAAGGGTTGGGGTGGAGTCACGAGAGTTTAACCGTGTCCCTGCCGGCTCAGTCGGGCCGCCTTCTTCCTCTCCGCTCCCTTCTCCTCCTGGACCCCAAGACCCTCTCCCCCCCCCCATGGGGAAGACACCCTTTCCCCCCCAACCCAACCCCGCCCCCCCCAAACCCGGCTTTTGAGGTGGGTAGAGAGCGAGACCCGGCCGGACGCGATCCGGAGGGAAGCCGGAAAAAAAGGATCCGCGCAAGAGAAAGACGCTTCGGCGCAGTCCCGACAGCCGAGTCGGGGTCGTTGGGAGCTGGGGACGGGCTGGGCTGGGTTGGGGTCGTGGGGGGGGGGGGCGCAGCCGGGCGACGGGCCGAGAGACTCGGCGGGCTGCGGGAACTGGGAAGAGCGGCACCGCCTGCGGTGAGATTCTTGAATTAACTGTTTCTTTGTTTCCTTATTGGGTGGGTTGGTTATTGCTTTTTCGTTGATTTTCCTGATTGATTATTTATTGGTTTGGTTACCTGTCTATCTATCTATCTATCTATCTATCTATCTATCTATCTATCTATCTATCTATCTATCTATCTATCTATCTATCTATCTGTCATCTATCTTCTCTCTCTCTGTCATCTATCTTTCATCTATCTATCTATCTATCTATCTATCTATCTATCTATCTATCTATCTATCTATCTATCTATCTATCTATTTATCTACCTTTCTATCTATCTATCTGTCATCTATCTTTCATCTCTCTCTCTCTCTCTCTCTCTCTCCCTATCTACCCACCCACCCACCCACCCACCCACCATTCTATTTATCTTTCTATCTGTTTATCTATTTACCATCTATTTCTCTATCAATCACCATCTATCTGATTGCCTGCCTGCCTACCTACCTACCAACCTACCTACCTACCTACCTACCTATCTATCTATCTATCTATCTATCTATCTATCTATCTATCTATCTATCTATCTATCCTCTATATATTTGTGTGTGTCTGTCTGTCTGTCTCTCTGCATCTATCATCTATCTATCTACCAACCTACCTACCTCGCCATCTACCATTCTATTTATCTTTCTAATCTATCTGTTTATCTATTTACCATCTTTCTCGATCAATCATCATCTGATTGTCTGCCTGCCTGCCTGCCTATCTATCTACCTACCTACCTACCCACCTACCATTCTACTTATCTTTCTAATCTGTTTATCTATCTATCTATCTATCTATCTATCTATCTATCTATCTATCTATCTATCTATCTATCTATCTATCTATCTATCTATCTATCTATCTATCTATCTATCCAATCTGTTCATCTATTAGGTGGTTAGATTATTTCTTTATTAGATTATATAATGATATATTACATCCTCTCTCTCTCTCCATCTATTCATCTATTAGGTGGTTAGATTATTTCTTTATTATTTAATGGTTATTAGATCCTCTCCTCCCCCAACATAGATGGATGGATAGGTAGGTAGGTAGATAAATAGATAGATAGATAGATAGATAGATAGATAGATAGATAGATAGATAGATAGATAGATAGATAGATGATTATACAGAATGAATATATATTCATATATTAATTGGTTAGATTGTTTCTTTATTAAATTATTTAATGGTTTATTAGATTCCTGCACTCTCCCTCCCTCCCTGTCTCCTATCTATCTACCTCTCTAGCCATCCATCCATCATCTATTAGATTATGTGCATAATTCTTTATTTTTATTTTCAATTTATGATTATTACCTTGATAAATCACTCAGTGAACAGACCTGATACATCAAAACAACAACCCTGTGAGGTGGGTGGAGAAAAAAGTAACCGGTGCAATTTTACCCAGCCGGCTTTCATATGCCTAAGGCGGAACTAGAACTCCCCGTCTCCTGGTGACTGATCCAAAGTCACCCAGCCAATTTTCACACTTAAATCAGGACTAGCACTCCCCATCTCCCAGTGATTGGCCCAAAGTCACCCAGACGGCTTTCATGCCGAAGAGGGGACTAAAATTCCCCTAAAATTCTCCTACTTTTTAGGCCAGCACTTAAATTATTACCCCAAACTAGATCTGCCAGATTTCCTCTGATTGCTACCATGACACCAGACAGGACTGTTCTTCTCTGTGACATTGGAAATTTTGGTCCTCTTTCTACATTCTTTCGTTGTGTTTGGCCCTCGTGTCATCCAACTCTTTGGTGTCTTCCCCAAACCCCAAAAACTTTAACCTTAGACTGTCTCCTATTGACCTCACCCCTTTCCTAAGAGCTCTGTAGGGGGCGTGCATAAGCGCACCAACGTGTCTACCGTCCCTGTCCTATTGTTTATTTTATTTTTCTTTTATGCATCCATTTCATGTATTCATAACTATGTTATACTTATACTTGTTATCTTATAATTGCTTGACACAATAAAATAAATAAATAAAACATCAAATTCCTTTCCGAACATTTCCTTCTGTTCCAAGATGAGCTCAATGCATGCCGCCCATGTCCTGTGACTCCATATCAGAGGTCCCTCCAATTCTCTAAAAAAATCATCATCATCATCATCTATTTATCCATCCCTACAAAGTTAGTGGTCTGGAATGGAGGTCTGGAGGACTGGCAAACGGGTTCCCAGAAAGCTTTTGGCAGTCAGTCTTTGACTGACGACTCCTGTTGAGAGACCAAAATTCTCACTGCTAAGCAAGGCCGTTCTTCAGTGAGCCGTGACCAATTGGACAACCTTGCTTGCCATCGTCGCTAAGCGAATCACAGCCGCTGAGCCATGGGGTCATCAAGCATGACTTTGCCTCGGAGGGCAAATGTTCTGACCAAGGTTTATGGAGACACTAACAAACACACCGTTAGTCCCCAAACCCCTTTTTCTTCATTTCAACGGCTTTGAATTTTAGTCATTCACAGCCCGTAATGAGTCTGAAAACAGTTTGGAAATAGCCCCATGGAAGTCTACCAAAGTCCTTCAGGATAAGGCTGATAAGCACCCACCTTTATCTCCCTGGAAATGCTGCCAATGACTAATTGCCATACAAGTCTCTGTGCAAGGCCAAGGAGCATAAATTCAACACAGAGCTTCAGGTTTCAAATCCACCAGAATGAACAAAGTTGCTTCCTGCAAAGACTCCTGTCCCTTGGCTCCTCCTTTATACCTGATGGGAGGGGCTAATCATCTCCAAGCCTTACTCCCGAGTCGCCCCTTTTGTCTTAACTGTTCTTGCCTTCTGGCAGCTCTGTGGGGGCGCGCACTGGGAACAGGCTCCTGCTGTTTCTCTGCCTCGCTGCCGTCAGATTCTGGAGGCTCCAGAGTCCGCACACAACTCCCAGATGGCCTTGGCCCCATCTCTGTGTCGGATGCAGATTCCTCGTCTGAGTCCTCCCCAAACTCCCAGGCTGGCCCATGTTCCTCCCAGGCTGCCGGTGGACCACAATAACAGCTAACAAAAGATGATCCCATGACCCCAGGACTCTGCAACTATCATAAGTAGGTGATTGTTGTCAGGTGCCCTAAATTCTGATCCTGGCCTTGCTGCGATGGTCATAACTGTGAGGACCATTGTAAGTCACGTTTTCCAGTACCATTGTAATTTTGAATGGTCCTTAGATGAACGGTTGTAAGTCAAGGACCAACTGTACCCTATTTCAAATATTCTCCACCCGGGTTGAAATGATCCCCATAAATGAGGGGTCTCCAATCGGTGGGCCATGGGCCACTACCAGGCCACGGCCCAATTGTCACCGGGCCACATGAGCGGCCGGCCAGTGCACAGGCATACGGCCCCACGCGCATGAGAGTCGTTGCAGGCAGCCATCACGGCCCCCCTTGCACAAGCGGTGTGGGTGCTTGTACACCTCCTCGCACCCACACCTGCGCCTGCCCCCTCCCACCTAATCCTCTCCTCTTTCCCCCATCTTCCCTCCCTACTCTGGACCACCAACCCGGGGTGGGATTCAAAAATCCCAGCAACCAGTTCGCTTCTGGGTGAGCGTGGCTAAGGTGGGCGTGGCCTAATGGAACTTCCGGAAGGGCCGTTTTTCGCCTTCCCCGGAGTCCGGAGGTTTCCCTCAGGCCTCTGGGAGGGTGAAAACAGCCAGGCCCATTTCTGGTACTTCCAGAAGGCCTGTTTCCCCCCCACCCTTCCAGAGCCTCCGCGTGGAGCCTGCACTTTCCTGCATCCAAAAAGGGGCCCTATGGAGACTCCTGGGACAGAAGGGGCAGGGTGGGCGGGGCCAGCCGGTCAGTTCAAATACTAGTTCGGTGAAGCAGATGCAAATTTAACATCCGGTTCACCCAAACCGGTAGAATCCCACTTCTTACCACCAACTCAGAAAGTTTGGGGAACTCTGCCGTAAATCATCTGAAAATTGTTCCAAAATAATTGCAACAAAGATGGGTCAGGGTTCTGGAAACGAACACATATAAAGAATGGAATTGCTGGAATTGGGGGTGTCTAGGGTAAGGAAAAGGAAGACTGGAGGTGACATAATAGCAGTGTTCCAATATTTGAGGGGCTGCCCCGAACAAGAGGGCGAGGGGGTCAAGCTGTTCTCCAAAGAGAAGTGCGCACTCAGAGAACTGGTTGTTAAACCAGTTGCAGCCCACCACTGCCCATTCTGCTTTCATACCTAAGGTGGGACGAGAACTCACAATTTCCTGGTGATTGGCTCAAAGTCACCCAGCTGGCTTTCATGCCTAAGGCGGGACTAGAACTCACCGTCTCCCGGGGATTGGCCCAAAGTCACCCATTCTGCTTTCATACCTAAGGTGGGACTAGAACTCCTGGTCTCCTGGTGATTGGCCCAAAGTCACCCATTCTGCTTTCATACCTAAGGTGGGAATAGAACTCCTGGTCTCCTGGTGATTGGCCCAAAGTCACCCATTCTGCTTTCATAGCTAAGGTGGGACTAGAACTCACCGTCTCCCGGGGTTTGGCCCAAAGTCACCCATTCTGCTTTCATGCCTAAGGTGGGACTAGAACTCCCAGTCTCCTGGTGATTGGCCCAAAGTCACCCATTCTGCTTTCATGCCTAAGGTGGAACTAGAACTCCCAGTCTCCTGGGGAGGCTCAAAGTCACCCATTCAGCTTTGATACCTAAGGTGGAACTAGAACTCCCAGTCTCCTGGTGATTGGCCCAAAGTCACCCAGTCTGCTTTCATACCTAAGGTAGAACTAGAACTCCCAGTCTCCTGGTGATTGGCCCAAAGTCACCCAGTCTGCTTTCATGCCTAAGGTAGAACTAGAACTCTCAGTCTCCTGGTGATTGGCTCAAAGTCACCCAGCCTGCTTTGATGCCTAAGGTGCTACTAGAACTCACTATTTCCTTGTGAGTGGCCCAAAGACACCCAGCTGGTTTTCATGTCTAAGGCAGGATTAGAACTCACCATATCTTGCTATCTAGGCGAGTGCTTTAACCACTGGACCAAACTGGCTATTTGACAGCACCGAACATTAGGAAAAGCAAATTTTAAGTTATGAAATACCATCAATCATCTCATTAAGCCAAATGTTGGAAGCTAAGCTGCATTATTTCTTGCGAAAACATAGGAAATCTGCAAAACGCTACTTCCTTGCATAATACAAGTGAAAAGACTGGACACTCATAGCCATAATATTCAATTCTGCGAAAACCTTTCCCCCCCCCCCCACACATCCACCCCCATTGTTTGTCTCCAACATCTGGACAAATATGATTTTTTTTTTCTGTTCCCCTTTCTTTTTCTCAAAAACTAAAAAGTTCACTTTCAACTAGAGGCGGGGATCCCACTTAACGTCATTTCAAATTAAGAGGCGGGGATCCCACTCAACGCAAATTTCAAATTAAATCCAACATTCCTACACACAAACACACACACATACAAATATATGCACAGCAGCCACGCAATTTGCAAATGTAACCTTTTGCTGGCCTTTGTCCCACAAAGCCTGTGCATTTTTGGTCAGGATTTTAACCTTGTTGGCTTGTGTTCATATTCACCCACCGCCTTTTTTTTTTTTTTTGCATTGCAATGAGGTTATGCAATTTCTTTTAAAAAAAACAGCAATTTTCAGCACGCAAAGTGAGGTCTGGATCTCCAATATATTCAGGAGACTGAAGGCAGTTGGTTTGTTCTAAAATTTGAGGTCGGCGTTTTGCCGCCTGAGCAATAAACAAGGGAATGTGGCAGAGAAAGTTTGCGTGGGCTTACTGTACAAGGTAGTTAAAGTATCTTCTTCTTCTTCTTTTAATGACTGCATAATCCCTTGCGCGGTGGAATCTGGGTAATGAATGACATTAGCAGAGTGTTTACTGGCCGGATGCCTTTCCTGTTTCCAATGCGGAGTTTTGTTCAGCAGATATATTCATTCTCATTGTGCCCAGAGAAAGAAATATCTGACTCTACCTAGGATTGAACTCACAGCCTCCTGATTGCGAGACCAGAGCTCCACCTTCTAGGCTACCACACCACTCTCGAAGCTGCACATGTATAAAACACCATCAATCATTTTCTGACTCAGTTGAGTTTGCAGTACTACAGGTAGTTCTCATTCATTGAGCAATTGTCCGGATTAACGACAATGCTGAAAAAAAATAAAAATAGGACCGTTTTTCACACTTGCGACCATCACTGCATGACCCTCGTCTGCGTGATCCAAATTCAGACTGACTCAGATTTATGATGGTTGCAATGTCCTGCAGTCGTGTGCTTCCCTTTTCGGACATTCGGACAAAGTCAAAGGGGGGGAACCAGATTTCAGTGGTGTTATACTACCGGTTCAGCCTGGTTTGGAGGAACTGTTAGTTTGTAAAAACCCTCTGATCAGTTGAAAGGATAAAAGACCAACACGCGTGACTTCTAGCTTTTCATTTCTTCATCCCCTCGGCTGATTGGCTTATTAGGTAGGATCCCACGACTGATGAGATTCATTTTAACAACCAAGTTACTAACTTAAGAATTGTCTTGCTTAACAACAGAAAAGTTGGGCTCAGTTGTATGGTTGTGAGTCAAGGTTTACTTGCTGAAGTGAGAATTCTGGGTGCCTTATTCCATAATCTATTTGTTACCTTTGTTACAGTGAGCCAGAGCTCACTGCAACAGCATTGCCAAAAAAGGCATTAAGAGTTGTAAATCTAATCTTACAAAGCTTCCTCTCCAGAAATATTGAATTGCTAAAGTAGAGCATACAAAACCTTTGCCAGACCAATACTTGAATACAGCTCATCTGTCTGGAATCCGCACTGCATATTGGACATTAATACAATTGAGCGAATCCAGAAGTATTTCATGAGAAGAGTATTACACTCCTCTGCTCGCAACAGAATATCCTACATCGCCAGGCTTGAGGTTTTGGGCTTGGACAACCTAGAACTACACCGCCTACAGTTAGACTTTAGCGTAGCACACGAAAGTATCAGCTACAATGTCTTACTTGTCAATGACTACTCCAGCTTCAACCGCAACAATACAAGAACCTACAACAGATACAAACTCAATGTAAACCGCTCCAAACTTGATTGCAGAAAGTACAACTCCAGCCACAGAGTGGTCAATGCCCGGAATGCCCTACTTTACTCTGTTGTTACATTCTCTAACCCCCACTCCTTTAACCTCAAACTATCCACTGTTGACCTCACCCCATTCCTAAGAGGTCTATAAGCACACCATTGTGCCTGACGTCCCTGTCCTATTGTCCCTGTTTATTCGTACCTATTTCCTGTATTCTTACTCATGTTTATACTTATACCTATGATCGTGTAAGCAATTGACAAATCAAATAAATAAAAATAAAATAGTGTGGTGACATCTGAACATTACTCTCAAGGCCATGTCCGTGGCTCTCTACATCAAGGGTCCACAAAGCCCCAAGCCACAGCCCATCTCCGGGTCTTGATCCATTTGGAACCGGGCCAGGAAGTGGCAGGCAAGCCCATGCACCAACGGGCTTGCGTGAACAGCAGCTGGGTGTGTGTGTGTGTGCTCCATTTGCACAAGTGGCAGGCCCATGTGAAAATGGAGATGCACGCTTGTGTTTCTTGCTCTCCTCCCCCACTCCCATCTGGGTCGGTCCACAAAGCCGAAAAGGTTTAAGAACTCTGCTGTACACGACGGCTGCGTTGCTATTTTGGGTTGGTTTAGTTTCTCCTGCAACTTGGCAAAGGCGCATAACACGATGCCTGTCATCCTAAATATTATTGTGTTGATCCATACAGGATGGCTTTGTTTTGCTTTTCTCAGTTAGTCGAGGAAAACCTATGCACAGGTTGCCATTTATTCTTTTGAAAGGTCTTATTTGATTAAGGGGCAAAGTGTTGTGGTTCGTTGGCAACCTGTGCAGATGGCAGCAGAATCGGACAGTGGGGAAGCACAGGGACCAGTCCAGGAGTCTGGGAAGGACTCAGACAAGGGTCCTGTGTCAGATGCAGAGATGGGGACAGGACCATCTGGGAGTTGGGTGCTGTCTCTGGAGCCTTGAGGCCTGGCAGCAGCAAGGCAGAGGAACAAGGGGAGCCTGTTCCCAGTGCGCGTCTGCACAGAGCTGCCAGAAGGAAAGAGCAGCTAAGACAAAAGGGGCGACTTGAGAGTAAAGCTTGGAGGTGATTGCCCCTCCCATCAGGTATAAAGGACAGGCAAAGGTAGAGAAACCTTTGCAGGAAGCAAAGTTGTTCTCTCTGTTTGGATTCAACCTTGAAGCTCTGTGTGGATTTTGTACTCCATTTGGCTTTTTATAGTTAATTTAGTACTTTAGTTGTTAGCAGCAATTCAAAGGAGAGAAAGGTGGGTGCTTATCTTGAGGAACTATTTGGGACTCATTACCGGCTGGGAATGAACATAATTCCCAGCATTGAAATAAAACAAGAGTTGTTTGGACTAAGCGTGTGCTTAATTATGGTCTCAGGAAGCCTTGGTCAGAACACAATGTTCTTATGTGTAGTAGTGTTTACCAACTCTGAAGTGAACCTGGCTGAAGCTGTCTTCTGCTGCGTCATATTTGCCATGAACTCACAGAGGGGGAGGAAGGGGGAGTGATAGCCTAGCCAGCCAGTCGAAACAAAAGAATTTCTCATGAGAATCAAGGTCAGATCCACAGGTGGCAGTTGAAGGAGGGGAAAAACTGACCAAGGAGCCTGCCAAACGACCTGAATAGACATTGTGACATGTGACAATAGGAGAGGATCAATAGTTATTTTAACTATGTCACAAGTGAGGGAAAATGTTCAGAGTTGGTTTTTGTTAGGGATAACATTGTTTACCCTAACTGATTTAGGTAAAATAATAAATATGTTATCATGGTTTGTTAGTTAAAGTGTCTATAACTTTAAATATAGGAATGTAATTAAGGGAGTGGTTGTAAAAAGCACCATAAAAGAAGCAAGGAACGTCAGCTTGCTCTCTCTGGCTTGATGATCCCTAATTACTGGATGAATGAAGACTGCGTTTTTCCCCTACTGAAAAGGAGAGACAAAGGACTGATTTGTAAGTGAACTGACATTGGATATTCTACACGGACTTTACTAATTGAATATCCTTGAATGGATTGACTAAGACGATACATGACTAATGGACTGTTATTTTGACTATGCTATAAAATTCTAAGTGGAATAAACTATATTTTTGATAGCACAAGCGTATCTGTTAATTTTACTGTATGTTAACAAACATACAAACTTATCTCACTCATTTATCTGTGTGCCTATCTGACTAACGCTGCACATTCTGTTTAGCTTGTCTCCTTAACCCTGATTGGGGAACACAGGCTTAACAGTTTTCACTAGCCGTGCTAATTTGATGTATCTAATAAACATGTTCTTTGAGGAGGTTACCTGCCTCAGAGTTCTGCTTTCGATGAGTGCATTACTCAGAACGCCGACAGTCTTATCTTTTGATCATTATGTCACTGTAATTCGGGGTCTCTGAGCTTCACAACTTGAAAACTTGGGGACTTCAAATCCCAGAATTCCTCAGCCAGCACAAGGCATTCTGGGAGTTGAAGTCCACAAATCTTAAACATTAGTTTTGAAAACCCCTGCTTTAACTGATTAAGTAGGGAGAACTGGAGAATAGATACAAATCTATCAGTTCAAATCAAAATACATCGTCCACGGGAAAGCCCTAGAAAGAAATCAGATCATATTGATTGTGAGCTAATTTGCTCCTAGCCCTGGAAATAACAAATCCAGTAGTTCTGAACTGCATGTCTATGGAGCTTCTCCATCACCCAGGTCAGGGGTCTCCAACCTTGGCAACTTTAAGACTTGTGGACTTCAACTCCCAGAGTTCCTCAGCCAGCAAAGCTGAAGAAAGCAAAGCTGGCTGAGGAACTCTGGGAGTTGAAGTCCAGAGGGGGAGGGGGAGGAGGAAGACTGTAGGGTCCTCGGTGATCTCTGAGCTTGGTGGTTTTCTTGCAGACGTTTCATGACCCAACTCGGTTACATCATCAGAGCTAAAAGGGAGTGGAGTTTGCAGAGAGGAGGAAGAGGAGGAGGAGGGTTGAGAGTTTGAGCTTGGTTGTTTACTTTCAGACATTTCATTACCCAACTAGGTAACATCATCAGCTAGAAGGAAGTGGGGTTTGTTCTCTGTTATATACATAGTGACCTGCCCTGTCAGCGCTGGTGGGACTGGAGTTTTCTCCTTGCTGGTTCCTTGATGAGCGTCTTGTTTTCCTTTTACTTGCTTGTCTGGTGTCAGTCCCTGCTTATCTGGGAGTCAATTGCTGGTAAGGAAGTATTTTGGGTTTCCTTTTTAGCTTTTTGGGATAGTCACTTTTCAGAAAAATGAAGGAAACCCCTGCCAGACAAAAATCACAGAGCACCAAGGACGCCCCTGATGATGGCCATGATTCAGGGCCCTGTTTAGTGGCTTCTCATACTGAGTAGGAGATTGGATGCTCTCTAAGAGCCCTTTCACACGCTACGATTCACCCTACAATGCTGAGGGGAAAAAAAACAAACAAACAAGAATTGGTGAAGGGGTGTGTAAAATCAAGTGCATGCTCACTAGATTCCAGGAGAGGAGGGGGCTTCAGCCCACCCACTCACCCAGCTCTCCAGCTTCAGAGGGTGTGTGGTTAAGCAAACCTACTTGCCACGGGGGTGGGTTTCCTCCCCTTTCCATTGGCCCACATCCTGGACTGCATGCCACAAACCGCATTATCTCGCTCCCCCCCCCCCCACGCTGAATGAAAAATAGTTAATTTTGGAAGTTGTTACCAGCATTGTGGCCTATTATTTTTCCCCCATCAAAGCAGCGTTAATCTTGGGGGATTGAGCGTAAATTGAAAAAATGGCCCCTCCTGCTGAGCGCTTCATCTTCCCTGTTCTTTCCATAAACAAACCTAAGGCAGTAAATTCCCTTGATGGGTTTTAACCTTTTAATTCTAATGCAGGGCTTCCCAAATGGGTTTGAAATCAGACTGTCTCTCTGTCTCTGTCTCTGTCTCTCTCTTACTCTTACTCTCTTAATCTCTCTCTCTTTCTCTCCCTTCCTCCCTCCCTCTCTCACTCTTTCTCTCTGTGTATCTCTTTCTCTCTCTCTGTCTCTCTCTCTCTCTTACTCTCTCTCTCTCTCTCTCTCTTACTCTCTTAATCTCTCCTTCTCTCTTTCCCTTTCCCCTTCTCCTCCTTTCTCCTCCTCTTCCTGCTGTCTCCATTTTCCTTCCTTCTCCTTTTCTTTCTCCTTCTTTTTCTTGTACTTCAAGTTTAAACACTATATAGATTTCAATAAATAAATAAAAAATGGTGAGCACAACCAGAAATCAAAGCAGCAGACCCCAAGTTAAAACCAACGCTGAAGTCCTTTCAGCCCTGTTGTGAATGAATAATGTTAAATAAAGTTATCTTGAGCTGGAAGTCAAGTGCAGGGTTCTGGCCCTGCACTTCTGATTGGCTGTTAATGGCAGGATCGGATTGGTCCATTCAGGAGCATCTGATTGGCCATTAACATGCCATTCTCATTGGTTAACGGAGCTAGCATTCCCGGATTGCTATTGGTTGAATAGTTAATAAGTTGCCTATATAAGGAAGGCTATAGCAGCCATCGAGTTTGAGCTGTCGCACCATGTAAATAAAGAGTTTGAAGTTCACTGTTTCTACCGGCTCGTCTCCATTATTCGCACCCATGCTCCAGACTTAACACTGGTGACGAGGATGGGATTGGATGACATCAGAGCCAACTAAAACAATGACGAAGACAACCAAGCATGTGGCTGAAACGCACAACGGCGGAACCATGTCCGGCGGCGTAGTACCACCCGCTCTATTCGACCCAGCTCAAGAGGACTGGGAGTCCTACATGGACCGTTTCCAAATGTTTTTGGAAACGAATAATCGGAAGGATGCCACAACCAGGAAGAAACGGGCGGTATTCCTAACGCACTGCGGGCCGACGGTATTCAAAATGGCTAAGGCATTAGCAAAACCGGCTGAAGTGAAGGCCATGGACTGGGACGTCCTCGAACCGCTACTAAGGGCCCACTATGCACCGACCGTTCCAACGCTCGTGAGACGACACGAGTTCTATCAAAGAAACCAGCGGAAAGGAGAAAGCATTGCCGATTTCGTTGCAGACCTCCGGAACTTTGCGATTTCGCCGACCTAGAAGAGGCTTTGAGAGACCGAGTAGTCCTCGGGTTAGACGCTCTAAATGTACAGAGCAAAATAATGGCTACGGGCGACATTAGCCTTGCCGATGCCATTGCTGAGGCTACGGCAGCGGAGGCGACCAAGAAGTCGGCTGCACAACTACGCCAGAATAGCGCTCCAGCACACCAACTAGCCAGCGAAGTTTCACCTAAGTCAGAAGGTCAGCTTTCAACGGCCCACCATGCGGACCTCTCTTCGTTGTCAGACAGTGACGAAGAAGAGGTCCATCGATTGCGGTCCGACCGGGACCGTTACCTGAAATCCCAGCAACCGTGCGCTGGCTGCGGGGCCAACCATTACCATTCCGATTGCAAATTCCGCAACGCGCTCTGCCACGAGTGTGGGAAACGAGGCCATATCGGATGGGTCTGTGGAAGTCTCCTCAGACCCAGCCAGACCTCGAAGGGTACCAATCTCCGCCAATCGACAGGAAATCGTCCTGTAAGGCGAGAACCAGCAAACCACTCCTACAGAAACCGACCCGTGAATCGCCTAACGAGACGGGAAGAGGCTCACCAAACACTCACTATTGGCCACACCTCTTCACTGGATGCCAAGAAAATTCGAGTCAAAGTGGACATCGAAAATCAGCCTTGCCAAATGGAAGTTGACTCGGGATCGTCTCTTTCAATGGTCTCCTGGAAGACCCTCAAGCAACTCATCCCCACTATCCGGCGCCAAGAGCTTCAATTCCAACGGCTCGTGTTAAAGGACTACCAAGGGAACCGGATTCCAGTCATAGGATCCAGTCGAGTCTGGGTTGCGTTCAAGAACCGCACAGCGTACTTACCCCTGACGGTGATCAACAAGGATCGGCCTAGCCTGTTAGGCCTGCAATGGTTCGCACCACTCGGCATTGAAGTGGCAGGCATTAACCGAATCGGCGGCAGTGACTGGGAGGAGGACCTTGTCCATGAATTCAGGGACGTCTTCGCGGAAAAGCTAGGTGAGTACAAGGGGAACCCGATATCCTTTAGCCTTAATCCAAAGATAGCTCCCATCCGCCTTAAGCCTCGTCGAGTTCCGTTCGCACTAAAGCCAAAAATCAACGAACAGCTTGATAAGTTGATAGCCCAGGGAGTTTTAAAGCCAACCGACCACTCCCCATGGGAAACCCCAATCGTGACACCAATTAAGCCGGACGGCTCCATTAAAATTTGTAGGGACTATCGAGCCACTCTAAACCACGCCCTGCAACAAAATCCATATCCGGTGTTGGTGGTGCAACACCTCCTCCATTCCCTGGGAGGCGGAAAAGTCTTCGCTAAACTAGACTTAGCTCAGGCTTATCAGCAACTGCCGGTTGATGAAAAAAACGGCACAGGCACAGACTATCGTAACCCACCAAGGTGCCTTCAAGTGTACGCGGCTCCAATTTGGAGTCAGTGTAGCCCCGGGGATCTTTCAGAGCCTAATGGAGAGACTATTGCAGGGGATCAAAGGCGTTGTCCCCTACTTTGACGATGTGCTCATTGCTGCCCCCACTCCAAAAATTTTACGGGATCGTTTAAGACTGGTTTTACAAAAATTCCAAGAAGTAGGCCTGAAAGTAAAGAAAAATAAGTGCAAGCTGTGTACAAATCGTGTTGAATTCTTAGGGTACTTGATTGACAGCCAGGGTATTCACCCTACCGATAGTAAATTGAGAGCAATAAAAAACGCTCCTAGACCCCAGAACAAGGCCAACCTCCAGGCATTCTTAGGCCTTATCAATTTCTATAATGCATTCTTGCTGCACAAGGCGACTGTTGCTGAACCTTTACATCGCCTACTAGATAAAAAAGCAATTTGGGTGTGGGGTCACAGAGAAGAGCAGGCGTTCCGTAATGTCAAAAAACTACTAACTTCTGACACTGTACTAATGCAGTACAATGAGACTTTACCGTTGAATATCACATGTGATGCATCGTCTTTTGGAGTGGGCGCCATTTTGAGCCATGTATTGCCTAACGGTAGCGAAGCCCCTGTTGCTTACTTTTCAAAAATGCTCTCGAAAACCAAGCAAAATTACAGCCAGATCGATAAAGAAGCCCTGGCAATTGTATCGGCTGTTAAAAGACTCCATGAGTACGTGTACGGCCGGGCTTTTACTGTAGTAACTGACCACAAACCATTGCTGGGGATAATCGCTGGGGATAAGCCAACTCTCTACATACTTTCTCCCAGGATGACCCGCTGGTCAGAATTCTTGTCTGCCTACAATTATCACCCCGGTAAAGCCATTCCCCACGCCGACGCGTTGAGCCGTGCACCGCTCCCTGAAACCATCAATGATCCTGCACTAACGATGACAACGTTGCAGATCGAGACACTCCATACGCTGCCATTAACTGCCCATGATATCACGAGAGAAACAAAACGCGACCCCACCTTAGCACGAGTCCTCACATGGGTGGAACGCGGATGGCCATTGGACCAAGTACCAGAGGACTTTGCACCATTCAAAAGTCGTCAAACAGAGTTGTTTTAGCAGAAGGGCTGTATCATCTGGGGTGATAGAGTCGTTATCCCTGAACGACTCCAACTGGCACTGCTAAGAAACTTGCACAATGGCCATCCTGGCATCGTGCGCATGAAGGGCCTCGCACGTAGCTATGCGTGGTGGCCAGGCATAGACAGACAAATCGAATCGTGGGTTAAAACTTGCCAGAGATGCCAAGAAGTAAGCAACGCTCCACCAAAGGCAGCCCCAACCAAATGGGAGACACCGTGGGGTCCCTGGTCCTGCATCCATCTGGATTTTGCTGGGCCGACCAAAGGCCACACATTCTTGTTAACCGTCGACGCCTACTCGAATTGGCTCGAGATTCACCGAATGAGGAACACGACCACCGAAACGGTCATCAAAAGACTGGAAAGACTGTTTGCAACCCACGGATTACCAGACGTTCTGGTATCTGACAATGGGCCCCAATTTACCGCGCTGTCTTTTGAACAGTACCTGGCTGACCGCGGTATCCGACATGCGCTCACGTCGCCTGAGCACCCTGCAGCCAACGGTAGGGCTGAGCGCATGGTACAATTTGTCAAGAGAACACTACAAAAAATAGACTGCGACAACATCGACGAGAAAATCAACTGAATCTTTTTCCTACAGCACATCACACCTCACAGCGTCACCAACAAAACTCCCGCCGAGCTGCTAATGGGACGAAAGCTCCACTCCCACCTCGACTGGTTACATCCAGCCTATGAACCGGAAAAACCACTTGGATCCAGCAGTCGATGCCGTACCTTCCAGGTAGGCGATTTAGTATTCGCTAAAAATTTATCAGGCGATCCGTTGTGGGTAGAAGCGACTGTAATCTGCATAACCGGCCCAAGATCATACCTTGTACAGTGCCCTGACGATAGACTTTGGAAGCACCACATAGATCAACTACGATCACGGCTGCAGTCACGCAATTCCGAACTCTCTTATGACCAAACTGGGGTGAGGGGGAGATACAGAGGAAGACGAATTTCAATAGAGGAAAATCTTTTCAAAGGGACTGATAACGGAACTGAAACGCAGGAACAGGAATGGGAATGAGTTCACCTCAGGGAGTGGCCGAAGATATTGGTGACGACGGAAACGCGAACTCTGAACCAGAGGCACCCCTTTCGTTAAACAACGATCTACCTCAGCAAAAGTGCAGCCAATTGCCAGGCACTTTGCGAAAATCAAAAAGACTGATAAAACAACCGTCCTACCTCAAGGACTGTGTGACCACGCCCCATAAGCAGAAGCCGGGGGAAAGGGGTGTTGTGAATGAATAATGTTAAATAAAGTTATCTTGAGCTTGAAGTCAAGTGCAGGGTTCTGGCCCTGCACTTCTGATTGGCTTTTAATGGCAGGATCGGATTGGTCCATTCAGGAACATCTGATTGGCCATTAACAGGCCATCCTCATTGGTTAACGGAGCTAGCGCTCCCGGATTGCTATTGGTTGAATAGTTAATGAGTTGCCTATGTAAGGAAGGCTATAGCAGCCATCGAGTTTGAGCTGTCACACCATGTAAATAAAGAGTTTGAAGTTCACTGTTTCTACCGGCTCATCTCCATTATTCGCACCCATGCTCCAGACTTAACAGGCCCTTCTATTGGGCCCCTAGGTCCACTTTCTGGACGTCTTCGGCCCGTGAATCCTCCTGCAGTTCCATCAGCAAATATCTTCCTTTCTCGGAATAATCAAATCTCAAATCCAGTGCCATCTTCCCAGACAGGGTGGGAAAGCTTTGCGAGGTCCTCAAAAGTGCAAAAAAATTTAAAAAAAATAAAAATAACACCCAAATTGCTTCCTTTCGTTTCTTTCTTTTTCTGCCCTAATTGGAGTCAAAAGCTGGCAAGAATCCTCTTCGCTTTCCCGCTTTTTGGTTTCTCAAGTTAGCACTTCACTCCTCTTTCTATTCTTTGCTCCTGTTTTCTTCCCACAGTTCTAGGAGAGGTGACCTTTGTGTGGAAACAAAGCCTTAAATACACATGTGTCGACTGAAAAAAAAATATTCCTTTGGCCTTTAGTTGCCAACAGAAAGGGAATGGGGGAAAGCAGTGCATTCCTTAAATGCCTTAGATAATCACCTTGGCAGCCCAAAGTTGTCGGCGCGAAAGAGTATTACTAGAGAGCATGATGGATGACTCTTGGCTATGGATGTGTTCCATTGGAGAATATACATCCAGGGGGTGGGGGGAAGACCAGGTTCAAAGGTGGAAATGAATGATATATTTTAGTGTTGGCTGCACCCAGCTAACATCAACATGGCCACTCCTAATTGTAGGGTTGTAATTGCAGGAATGTTCTTATCTTGGATGGTAAACCTCAGATAAAGAATGTTTACAAGCAATTACAACTCAGGCAAACAAAGTCACTAATCTAAAGGAGAATTAGAGAGAGGAAGTAAACATATGTTAGACTTTAACTAGAGATAATTAATTGTGTTAATTACTACGCTAAACAGTAACGAAAGTTAAGCAGTAACCAAAGTTAACCAATGTTGGAGGATAAAATGTGTATAAATGCAAGACTAGGTTCCAATAAAGTTCATCATGATTCAATTGATCATGATCAAACACCTCGACTGCCTCGTCATTACAACATCTAATAAATCTTTTTTTTTTTACTCTGAGAGATGCAGAGAGACTTATGATTTGAATGGGGTTGGATTTGTCGGAGCTCTGACAGCACGAAAACCCTAAGAAATACGGATATACCCAGCTCAGTATTTCCAAGGGATAATTGGAGGACAGCTAGTTCACACCTCCACTGGTGTGTTTCTTTTTCCCCCCCTTCTTCTTTCCATTCAATTATATCTGATTCTTGGGGAAATGAAGTTTTCACGGCCAGGATCAGAGGTAGTATTCAGCTGGTTTGGATCGGTTCTTCAGAACCGATAGCAAAAATTTTGACTAGTTTGGAGAACTGGCAAATACCACATCTGGTTGGCCCTGCCCATTTGACCCCATCCTTTTCTGTTCTAAATTCCCTTGTGTTTTTTTTTACCTCAGCTGATTTGCGGGGCCGAGTGAATTGCCGCGCGTCAGCTGATCTAAAAAAAGCCAGCTCACCTCAACCAGCACTGACAGAAAATGGTTGTTGATTGTTGAGCGTGCGGGCATGTGAAGCGTGCAAAGCCCCCTCTCACAGTAGGAAAAAATTTGGAATCCCACCACAGGACAGGATGTTGAGAAGCGGTTTGTCCTCGTCTCCTTCCTCCGGCTAATCAAATGAAGTCAACCAATTTGGTCCTTTTCTAAAACACACAAGATCTGTGTGGAAAGTGTTGTGTATGCAATAAGATTAATAAAGTGTGAGCTTGGAATAAGTGCAGGGTTCTGGCCCTGCACTTCTGATTGGCTGTTAAGCGGCCGGACTGGAATGGCCCGTTCCGGGGAATCTGATTGGCCCTTAAGAGAGAGTTCCTATTGGTTCTAAGAGCTAGCGTTCCTAGATCGGTATTGGTTAAAAGTTACAAGGTTTGCCTATATAAGGCGGGTTTTAACTGCTATTAAAGGAGGAAGTCACAATGTAAATAAAGAGATGAAGTTCACCGTTCAGAAGCTTGTCTCCATTCTTTCTCACCCATGCTCAAAACCTAACACTGGCGACGAGGATGGGATTTGGAGATATCTGAACCAACGAAACTTCGAAGAACACCGAGCACGTGACAGTCGACGCCAACAATGGAACCATGTCCGGCGGCATCGTACCACCCGCTCCGTTCGATCCAACACAAGAAGACTGGGAGTCTTACATGGACCATTTCCAAATGTTCCTAGAGACAAACAACTTAAAGGATGCCACAGCTGGGAAGAAGCAGGCGGTGTTCCTAACGCATTGCGGTCCAACCGTATTTAAGATGACTAAAGCACTAGCCAAACCCCGAGAAGTGAAGGCCATGGATTGGGACGACCTCGAACCTATCCTGCGAGACCATTATGCCCCGACCGTGCCTATGCTCGTGAGACGCCACGAGTTTTATCAGAGAAGCCAGCGAATGGGAGAAAGCATGGCCGACTTCATAGCAGACCTCCAGAATTTGGGAGGCCTCTGCGGATTCACCGATTTAGAAGAAACACTAAGAGATCGCATAGTTTTGGGACTAGATGCACCGGGCGTCCAAAGCAAGCTGATGGCGAAAGGCGACATCAGCCTTGCCGACGCCATCGCCAAAGCTACTGCAGCAGAAGCAACCAGGAAGTCAGCTGCACAACTATGCCGAAACCACGCTCTGGTACCACCACCGGCCAGCGAAATCTCACCTATTTCAGAAGGGCAGCTTGCGACAACGCACCACGAGGACCTCTCTTCATCATCAGACAGCGACAAAGAAGGGTCCATCGACTGCGGTCCAACCGGGACCCTCACCCGAAGCCCTTATGCCCTTGCGCTGGCTGTTGAGCCAATCATGCCAGGTCCAAATGCAAATTCCGCGACGCACTCTGCCATGAGTGTGGGAAACGAGGCCACATCGGACGGGTCTGCCGCAGCTTGCCAGGACCCAGCCAGGCCTCAAAAAGGGCTAACTATCGCCAATTGACAGGAAACCGTCCTGTAAGGCGAGAGCCAGTAAACTACTCCTACAGAAATCAAGCTTTGCAGAGAGAAGAGGCTCACCATACTATCACTATCGGTCACGCCTCAACCTTGGACACTAAGAAAATCCGAGTCACGGTAGCCATTGAGAACCAGCCTTGCCACATGGAGGTCGACTCGGGATCGTCCCTCTCGATGGTGTCTTGGAAGACACTCAAGCAACTCATCCCCACAATTCAATGCCAAGATCTCCGTTTCCAATGCCTCATCCTCAAGGACTACCAAGGGAATCGAATCCCCGTCGTCTGTTCCTGCCGAGTCCGAGTCTCCTTCAAGAAGCACACAGCGTTCTTACCTTTAACGGTTATCGATAGAGATAGGCCTTGCCTATTAGGCCTCCAATGGTTCGCACCACTCGGCATTGAAGTGGCCGGCGTAAACTGAGTCAGTGGCTGTGACTGGGAGGAAGACCTTATCTATGAGTTCAGGGACGTCTTCACAGACAGCTTAGGTGAGTACAAGGGGACCCCGATTTCATTCAGCCTAGATCCAAAAATAGCTCCCATTCGCCTAAAGCCCCGTCGAGTTCCATTTGCCTTAAAATTGAAAATCGACGAACAACTCGACAAATTGATAGCTCAGGGGGTGTTATAGCCCATTGATCACTCCCCTTGGGAAACCCCTATTGTAACACCCATTAAGCCAGATGGGTCAATCCGAATTTGTGGGGACTACCGGGCCACTTTGAACCACGCCCTGCAGCAGAACGCGTATCCAGTTCCGGTAGTGCAGCATCTCCTCCATTCCTTGGGAGGCGGGAAAGTTTTCGCTAAATTAGATTTAGCTCAGGCATATCAGCAATTACCAGTAGATGAAAAAACGGCCCAAGCCCAAACTATTGTGACGCACCGAGGTGCCTTTAAATGTACCCGGCTGCAATTCGGAGTTAGTGTAGCCCCGAGGACTTTTCAGAGCCTTATGGAAAGGTTATTGCAGGGAATTAAGGGTGTGATCCCCTATTTTGACGATGTATTAATTGCAGCCCCTACAAAAAAAATCTTACAGGACCAATTAAAATTAGTCCTAAAAAAATTCCAAGAGGCCGGGCTTAAGGTTAAAAAAAGCAAATGCAAATTGTGTACTGACAGTGTTGAGTTTTTAGGGTACCTGATTGATAGCCAGGGCATTCACCCTACTGAAAGTAAATTAAAAGCGATCAAAAACGCTCCCAGGCCACGAAACAAGGCCGATCTCCAGGCATTCCTAGGCCTCATCAATTTTTATAATGTATTTTTACCGCACAAAGCAACTGTCACTGAACCGTTACACCAGTTGTTAGATAAAAAAGCAAATTGGCTATGGGGTTACCGTGAAGAACAGGCGTTCCAAAATGTTAAAAAACTGCTCATTTCTGACTCTGTACTCATGCAGTATAACGAGACTTTGCCGTTAGTTATAACCTGTGATGCATCGCCTTTTGGGGTGGGCGCCATTTTGAGCCATGTACTGCCTAATGGGAATGAAGCCCCTGTTGCATATTTTTCAAAGACTCTTTCAAAAACTGGGCGAAACTATGGACAAATTGATAAAGAAGCCCTCGCAATTGTCTCAGCTGTGAAAAGATTCCACGAATACGTGTATGGCCGGGCTTTTACTATTGTGACTGACTGCAAACCTTTAGCCAGAGATAAGCCGACTCCCTACGTATTATCCCCTAGGATGACCTGATGGTCAGAATTCTTAGCTGCTTATAAATATCGGCTGCAATACTGCTCAGGGAAAGCCATTCCCCACGCCGACGCATTGAGCCGAGCACTGCTTCCAGAGACTCTCGACGATCCTGCACCAACGGTAACCACGTTGCAGATCGAGGCACTCAACTCGCTGCCACTAACTGCCCGAGATATCGCGAGAAAAACCAAACACGACCACACCCTAGCGTGAGTCCTAGGCTGGGTAGAATGTGGATGGCCATTGAAGATGACTTCACACCATTCAAGACTCGACAAACCGAGCTCTTCTCCCAGAAGGCTGTTTCATCTGGGGCGATAGAGTCGTTATTCCAGAACGACTCCAGAAAGCGCTGCTGAGAACCTTGCACGATGGCCACCCCGGCATCGTGCGAATGAAAGCCCTTGCGTGAAGCTACGCATGGTGGCCGGGCATTGACAAGCAAATCGAACAGCGGGTTCAAGCTTGTCCCAAATGCCAAGCAGTCAGCAATGCCCCACCAAAAGCCATGCCTACTGAATGGGAGACACCACGTGGACCCTGGTCCTGAATTCACCTGGACTTCGCGGGACCAACCAAAGGCCACACCTTCCTGCTTACCGTCGACGCCTACTTGAATTGGCTCGAAATCCATCGCATGACGACTACGACCTCCGAGGCGGTTATCAAAATCTTAAACAGACTCTTTGCAACCCACGGATTACCAGACGTCCTGGTATCCGATAACGGGCCCCAATTTACCGCACTAGCATTCGAGCAGTACCTCGCTGACCGCGGCATCCGCCATGCGCTCACCTCGCCTGCGCACCCTGCAACCAATGGCAAAGCAGAATGCATGGTCCAATTTGTGAAGAAAACCTTGCAAAAGGTAGACTGCGATAACATTGACGATAAGGTCAATCAAATCCTCTTCTTGCAGCACATCACCCCACATAGCATCCCCAACAAAACTCCCGCCGAACTGCTAATGGGACGAAAGCTCCGCTCCCACCTCGACCGGTTGCACCCAGCTTACGAACCGGAGAAACCACTAGGATCCAGCGGCCGCTGTCGCACCTTCCAGGTAGGAGACCTGGTTTATGCAAAAAACCTATCGGGCGACCCGTTGTGGGTGGAAGCGACAGTAGTACGTGTAATCGGCCCCAGATCCTACCTGGTACAATGCCTTGACGATAAACTGTGGAAACGGCATATCAATCAATTACGATCGCGGCTTCCAGCAGCCAGTCCGCAACTCCGCTATGACCAAACTGAGGGGGGGGGAGGTACGGAAGAAGATGAATTCCTAGGAAACCCGTTCGAAGGAAACGATGGTTTGATAGAAACTCAGGAAGCGGAGCCGGAGGGAGAAACGGTTGCACCTCAGGGAATTGCAGAGAATGTGGGCAACGACGTAGAAGTGAACTCTGAACCAGAAACAGCCCCACTGCCAAACAACGATCTACCTCAGCGTGATTGCAGCCAGCCGATACAACGGAAATCAAAGAGACTAATTAAGCAACCGTCCTACCTAAAGGACTGTGTAACTGCGCCCTGCAAATAAGAAGCCAGGGGGAAGGGGTGTTATGTATGCAATAAGATTAATAAAGTGTGAGCTTGGAGTAAGTGCAGGGTTCTGGCCCTGCACTTCTGATTGGCTGTTAAGCGGCCGGACCGGATTGGCCCGTTCCGGGGAATCCGATTGGCCCTTAACAGAGAGTTCCTATTGGTTCTAAGAGCTAGCGTTCCTAGCTCGGTATTGGTTAAAAGTTACAAGATTTGCCTATATAAGGTGGGTTTTAACTGCTATTAAAGGAGGAAGTCACAATGTAAATAAAGAGCTGAAGTTCACTGTTCAGAGGCTTGTCTCCATTCTTTCTCACCCATGCTCAAAACCTAACAGAAAGAAAAGGAAAAAAAACAGGGAGTGGCCCTCATTGAGGGGAACCAGAGGTGGTGGATTCAACCGGTTCTGACCAGTTCTGGAGAACTGGTCGCAGAAATTTGGAGTAGTTTGGAGAATTGGCCAATCCCACCTCTGACTGGCCCCGCCAACCCCATCTATTCTCCGCCTCCCATTGAGTCCCAGCTGATCGGCTGGGTCTTCTTTGGTTGCCCTGCACAGGAGAACGGAGCTGGAAAGCAGGTCAGTGGGGTGGGGAGGGAAGGGGGATCTTGCAATATATCCTTCCCCTGCCACACCATGGCTGCCATGCCACACCCACAGAACTGGTAGTAAAAAAATTTGAATCCCACCACTGAGGGGAACTGAGAATCACAGTCTGTTAAATGAGCCAGGTTTGATCCAGTGGTGAGGACACCAGGCTGGAAAGTAGGAGGTGGTGGGTTCCAGCTTCCACCTTAGGCATGGAAGCTGGTTGGGTGACTTTTAGGCAATCACCAGGCAATGGTGAGTTCTAGTCCCTCCTTAGGCATGAAAGCTGGCTGGGTGCCTTCAGGTCAAACACCAGGAGACAGGAGTTCTAGTCCTGCCTTAGGCATGACAGCTGACTGGTGCTTTCGGTGCTTTCTGAACATGATTGCTTTATTGCAGATGTTTCACCCCCCAACTAAGTAACATCATCAGTGGAGTTTGAGAGGGTGGAGGAGAGGCAAGATGGAGGAGGAGGAGAAGGAAGATGGAGGAGGAGGAGAAGGAAGATGGAGGAGGAGGAAGAAGATTGAGGAGGAGGAGGAAGAGAAGGAAGATGGAGGAGGAGGAGAAGATGGAGGAGGAGGAGGAAGATGGGGGGAGGAGGAGGAGGAGGAGAAGGAAGATGGAGGAGGAGGAGGAGGAGAAGGAAGATGGAGGAGGAGGAGGAGGAGGAAGATGGAGGAGGAGGAGGAGAAGGAAGATGGAGGAGGAGGAGAAGAAGGAAGATGGAGGAGGAGGAGGAGGGAGAGAAGGAAAATGGAGGAGGAAGATGGAGGAGGAGGAGAAGGAAGATGGAGGAGGAGGAGGAAGAGGAGGAGGAGGAGAAGGAAGATGGAGGAGGAGGAGAAGGAAGATGGAGGAGGAGGAGATGGAGGAGGAGGAGATGGAGGAGGAGGAGGAGGACGAGGAGGACGAGGACGAGGAGGATGAGGAAGATGGGGAGGAGGAGGGGAAGGAGGAAAAGGAAGATGGAGGAGGAGGAGGACGAGGAGGAGGAGGAGGAGGAGGAAGATGGGGGAGGAGGAAGAGGAGGAAAAGGAAGATGGAGGAGGAGGAGGAGGAGAAGGAAGATGGAGGAGGAGGAGGAGGAAGAGGAAGATGGAGGAGGAGGAGAAGAAGGAAGATGGAGAAGGAGGAGGGAGAGAAGGAAGATGGAGGAGGAGGAGAAGGAAGATGGAGGAGGAGGAAGATGGAGAAGGAGGAGATGGAGGGAGGAGGACGAGGAGGACGAGGAGGACGAGGAGGACGAGGAAGATGGGAAGGAGGAGGGGGAGGAGGAGAAGGAAGATGGAGGAGGAGGAGGAAGAGAAGGAAGATGGAGGAGGAGGAGGAGGAAGATGGAGGAAGAGGAGAAGGAAGATGGAGGAGGAGGAGGAGGAGGAGGAGGAGAAGGAAGATGGAGGAGGAGGAGGAGGAGAAGGAAGATGGAGGAGGAGGAAGATGACAACTGTGGTGTTCTTGGTGTTCTCTGAGCTTTCTTGTTTTCTTGCAGACATTTCGTGACCCAGCTAGGTAACAGCATCAGTGCTACGTGACACTGCAAATCTTTGTGTGGACATGCCCACCATTTCCCTCTGACTGAGCCTGGAGACATTCTTCCCCCACGAAGAGAGGGGTTTCTGTTCATATTTTCTGCCTTTCAGTTCTGAATGCCTGTGGTCGCATTGGTCTATTTCCATGTCTCTTTCTCAGGAAGGGAGTGGATTGTTGCTCTTAACAAGCTTGGCTCCAGCTGTGTCCAGGCTCTGCTCCTTCCCTGCCTTGGCAATCCTTTGTTCTGAATCATCGGAAGGTTACTCCATATACCTAAGTCTCCGCATCCCTCTCAGCCATTGGCTCTTAAGATTCATCTTCCGCTCTGCTTGGGGGAAGAGACGGAGGGACATTCATACGAGAGCTTCTTTTTTCTGGTTTTGGTTTTAACCGCTATATTTAATCCCTTATGTCTTGAAAGAAAGAAGGAAAAGGGACAAAGGGAGGGAGGGAGGGAGAGAAAGAGAGAGAGAGAGAAGAATAGCTAACACCCAGGAAGACCGGCTCAAGATCCAGGTGGATCTTGACAGACTAGAACACTGGGTCGTATCTAACAAAATGAAATTCAATGGAGAGAAAAGGAAAGTCCTACACTTAGGCAAGAAAAAAGCCAAAGGACACGTATAGACTGGGTTGAAACCAGGCTCAATAGCAGGAACTGTGAAAGGGATCTTGGAGTCTTAGTGGACAACCCGCTTAATAGGAGCCAGCCATGTGCAGCAGCAGCCGAAAAAGCTAATGTAATCCTAAATTGTGTTAACAGAGGAATACAATCAAGATCAAGGGAAGTACTAATACCACTCTATAAAGCCCTAGTAAGGCTACATCTAGAATACTGTGTCCAGTTTTGGTCACCACATTATAAAAAAGATGTTGTGACTCTAGAAAAAGTACAGAGAAGAGCAACCAGGATGATTAGGGGACTGGAGATAAAATATATGAAGAATGGTTGCAGGAACTGGGCCTGGCTAGTCTAGGGAAGAAAATAACCAGGGGAGACATGATAGCAGTCTTCCAATATTTGAGGGGCTGCCACAGAGAGGAGGAAAAGGGTCAAGCTATTTTCTAAAGCATCTGAAGATCAGACAAGGAATAATAGATGGAAACTGAACAAGGAGAGATTCAACTTGGAAATAAGGAGAAACTTTCTGACAGTGAGAACAATCAACCCATGGAACAAAAGTTGCTCTCGCAAGTTGTGGGAGCGCCATCACTTGAGACTCTCAAGAAGAGATTGGACTGCCTTTTGTCAGAAATGGTATAGGGTCTCCCGCTTGGGCGGAGGGTTGGACTAGATGACCTACAAGGTCCCTTCTATCTCTTGATTATCTGTTATCTATTATCTAAGAGAGAAAGGAGAAAGGGATGGAAGAAGAAAAAGAGAGAGAGAGACAAAGTGGGGGGAGGAAGGAAGGAAGGAGGAAAGTGTTAAGTTCTGCGCATGGGTGCAAGGATTGGAGACGAGACGACAAACAGTGAACTTCAACTCTTTTTTTAACATTGTGGAACAGAGCAAAAACTACGGCAGCAACAGCCCTTTTTATAGGCAAGCTGCTGATCAAATAACCAATAAGAAATGGGAAGCATTAGTTCCCTTAACCAATGAGAGAGGCCCGCTAATAGCCAATCAGATTCCCCTGAACAGACCAATCAGATGTCGCTATTATCGGCCAATCAGAAGTGCAGGGTCAGAACCCTGCACTTTTCTAAAGGTTTTAATGATCTTTATTAAGCACTTTTATTAATTCACAACAGAAAGGGAAAGGGGAAGGAAGGATGTGAAAGAAAAGAAAGAAGGAAGGAAGAAAAAGAGGGGGCGGGAGGGAGGGCAGAAGAAAGGTAAGGAAGGCAGGGAGGGAAAGGAAGGGAGGGAGAGAGGAATGGAGGGAGGGAGGGAGGATGAGAAAGAAAAAAGAGAGATAGAGGGAAAGATGGAAGGAAGCAGGAAAAAAGGATAGAAAGAAAGAGAGAGGGAGAAAGAAGGAGAAAGAAAAAGAAAGAAAGAAAGAAGATAGGAAGGAAGAAAGGAAGGAAGGAAGGAAGGAAGGAAGGAAGGAAGGAAGGAAGGAAGGAAGGAAGGAAGGAAGGAAGAAAAAAAGAAAGAAAAGAAGAAGGACCACGCGACCATCCTTACGAAAGCTTCAGAGGCAGACATTCCTCCAAAGGGACATGGCTGGTGCAAACATCTGGAGCAGCCCCAGTAAATGTCACATTATTAATGACAACCAGAAGAAGAAATTTGGCATTGCACACACACAAAACCACACATCAAAAAGAGGGTGTGGAGAATCGGGGGCTTTTTTTTTTTTTATGTCATTTATAAAGCCAAGCTTTTTGAGTTGAAACCTTCCAAATCAGGCATGGATCTTAACGCAGCAACAAAGCCTACAGGTTGAGGTTAAAAAGGAACTCTGTCAATAAAATAATAACAATAATAATAATAATAATAATAATAATAATAATAATAATAATAAATCAATTCAAAACAAAACAAAAGGACAAAGAAAAACACTCCATGGACCACAGGCGTTTTTCCTGCCGTCTAGTTTCTGTGTTTCTATGTTTCTAGGTCAAACAATTACCCATTGTGTAACACACATATAAACACACACACACAGACAGACGTTCAAAATTAGTTCAGCCACTGGGAAAGCAATTTGTGAACTAGAGACCAGGGTGTGATGACGCAAAGGGGCGTGGCACAAAGACAACACAGTCAAATAAGCAAGAAGAGTCCCTTTAATACCTCCAACTTTGTCCCCAATGTCCAGGTTACCTTCGGCTGGAGAAAAAACTCTCCCAGGAACAGCCTTTTAAGTGGAGGAAATTCTGTCCAAAAACAAAGTACATATAAACTATAACTAAAAATCCAAATAAACCACGGCTGCAGCAATTACCTTGACAGGGCAGGAGAAGGAATTGCAGGCTTGAAAGCACAGCAAAACACAGAGTTGGGAAGACGCTAGGAACACAGATAAGCCTTGATGATACCAGATAATTCACTATTTGCTTCCAACAGTTTGCTGTGCACAGCTTCCCTTTTTAAACACTGCTCCCAGCTGCAGCTAATGAAGGAAATCAGGGCCCTTTCCTCCCCCGTAAGCCATGCCACTTACATTGCTCCCTTCTCTGTTTCTCCCTGCGTGCCCTAGGATGAAGAAGGGGAGGGCCTGGGTCTTCCTCTGAACTCCCTCTGCCTTGCTCTACCTCTCCCCTGCTCTGCCCAGCCAGACTGTGCCCTTCCCCAGTTTCTTCCATAGCCAATGGAGCCACACTCCCACTCCCTGCCAGCTACTCCGACTCACTCTCCAAATCAGATTCCGACAGGAGCATGACACAGGGGTACCAGCATTCCCCATTGCTAAGCAAGATGGTTATTAATTGAATTGCATCGAATTTCACAAGCGTTTTGCCCACGGTCCCTAAGTGAATCCCTGCAGTTGTTAAGTCAGTCATACGGTCATTAAGTGAATCTGGCTTCCCCCGTAGTCAGAAGATGGCAAATGGTGATCGCACAAGCCCAGGAACAACTGCAACCATCCTAAAAGAGGGGCCGTTTGCCAAGCATCCAAATTTTGATCACGTGATATTGGGGATAGTTGCAACGGTCATTAAGCATGAAAAACAGTCATAACTCACTTTTTTTTAATGCCGTTCTATCTTCTTCTCTTTTTTGTGATTTTTTTAAAAAAAATTATATTTTACAATAATTCCATTTCATTTCAACTGTGCATCGACTGGGTACATACATTATATCTTGTGCTTACAATTATATTTAATACTTTTCTTATCCATGTAACAATAATCACATTTTCTTATAATTATTATTTAATATATGTATTTTTTTAACAATCTTATCTCATTACTTTATACATTCATCTAATCCATTTTACTTAGTTTTATTTTCTAACCATTGATAAAATAAATCCCATACCTATTCATTTCTGCACATTCAAATATTTTCTCAATTACTGTACTTTTCCCTCTATCGGTATCTTATCGCTTTTCCAATTCTGAGCAAACCGTTGTATGACTGTAACTTTGTCGCTTGTATCCTTATGATTTTATTGACTGTTTCCTAGTATGATTTGATTGCTTATTGTACCCTAATATTAAGTGTTGTTCCTTATGATTCTTGACTCTTGATGAATGAATCTTTTCTTTGATGTACACTGAGAGCATTTGCACCAAGACAAATTCTTTGTGAGTCCAATCACACTTGGCCAATAAAGAATTCTATTCTATTCTATTCTATTCTATTCTATTCTATTCTATTCTATTCTATTCTATTCAAAGTCACTGAATGAATGGTTTTAAGTCAAGGGCTATCTATACCTTATACTTGTTGGGATGGTTCATAAAACTGCATCTAGTTTTGGTCACCACAATATAAAAAAGATGTTGAGACTCTAGAAAAAGTGCAGAGAAGAGCAACCAAGACGATTAGGGGACTGGAAACATATGAAGAACGGTTGCAGAAATTGGGTACATCTAGTTTAATGCAAAGAAGAACTAGGGGTGACATATTACAGTCTTCCAATATTTGAAGGGCTGCCCCAAAAGAAGAGGGGGGCGGAAGTAAAGTCTTAACATAGGCAAGAAAAAACCAAAAATACACATACAGACTGGGGTGAAACCGGGCTCAATAGCAGGAACTGGGAGAGGAATTTTGGAGTCTTAGTGGATAACCAGCTAAATGGGAGCCAGCCATGTGCAGCAGCAAACAAAAAAGCCAATGCAATCCTAAATTGCATTAACAGAGGGAAACAATAAAGATGAAGAGAAGTACTAATACCCCTCTATAAAGCCTTAGTAAGACCACATCTAGAGTCCTGCATCCAGTTTTGGTCACCACACTATAAAAAAGGTGCTGAGACTCTAGAAAGAGGGCAGAGAAGAGCAACCAGGATGATTAGAGGATTGGAGACTAAATCATACAATGAAAGGTTGCAGGAACTGTGCATGGCTACTCTGGTGAAGAGAAGGACCAGGGGAGACAGGAGAGCATCTTCCAATATTTGAGGGGCTGCAACAGAGAGGAGAAAGGGGTCAAGCTATTTTCTAAAGCACCTTTGAAGGCCAGACAAGGAATAATGGATGGAAACTGAACAAGGAGAAATTCAACCTGGAAATAAGGAGAAACTTTTTGACAGTGAGAACAATCAACCAATAGAACAGAAGTTGCCCTCGGAAGTTGTGGGAGCTTCAACATCGGAAGCTTTCAAGAAAAGGCTGGACTACCATTTGTCAGAAATGGTGTAGGGTCTTGTATTGTCCAGACATTATATTGTTAATTGGGAATTGAGAGCTGTCCCCTTAAGGGAATGCCTTATGGGAAATGTAGTTAATGCATCATGGGAAATGTAGTTCATGTCATGGGGTCACATCTGTAATCCTGATTGGTCACTGAATTTGTAACGCCTGGGTTCCCCAACCAGGGTTAAGGAGACAAGCAAAACAGAATGTGCAGCGTTAGTCAGATAGGCACACAGATAAATGAGTGAGATAAGTTTGTATGTTTGTTAACATACAGGAAAAATAACAGATACGCTTGTGCTATCAAAAATATAGTTTATTCCATTTAGAGTTTTATAGCATAGTCAAAATAACAGTCCATTAGTCATGTATCATCTTAGTCAGTCCATTCAAGGATATTCAATTTGCAAAAGTCCGTGTAGAATATCCAATGTCAGTTCACTTACAAATCAGTCCTTTCTTTCTCCCTTTCCAGCAGGGGAAAAATGCAGTCTTGAATCCATCCAGTAATTAGGGATCATAAAGCCAGAGAGAGCAAGCTGCCATTGTCTTGCTTCTTTTATGGTGCTATTACAACCACTCCCTTAATTACATTCCTACAGTTAAAGTTGCAGACATTTCAACTAATAAACCATGATAACATATTTATTATTTTACCTAAACCAGTTAGGGTAAACAATGTTATCCCTAACATTCTCCCCTTTTAGGTAAATATAATAATACTATAACTATTTACATCTTTAAATCATATTTATTACAACTCTCTTTAAACTTAATTACTCCTTGAGCTTTTGTAAATTGGTCTGCAATGTTTTCTTCTGTCATGCAGTTTAATTAGCCCATTTTTTACAGATTCTCTAACATTTAAGTATCTTAAATCAGTATGCTTTGATCTAGTTTTTACAGGAATATTAGTAGCTAACTTTATGGCTGCCTGGTTGTCCTCGTACACAATAATGGAATCTTTAAAGTTACACCCATGTCTAATAATAACTGTTTGTACAAAATTAAGTCAGTGCATAATAATGACAGACATGAAAATTCAACTTCCATCGTGGACAAGCTAATATGCTGTTGTCGGATTGACCTCCTCCCTATTAGTGTCTTCCCAAATAATATAGCCATCCCAGATGTTGATTTTCTAGTGTTTATGTCAGTTGCAAAACTTGCATCTGCATAGGCACTAAGACTCAAATCACCCTTTGGTTCTATATACAATGCATGGTTCATTGTTCCTTTAAGATATCTTAAAATTCTCTTTAATGATTGCCAATGACATTGATGTGGATCTGAATTAAAACATGCCAGCTGATTAACACTATAAGCTATATCTGGCCTTGACCAATTGCTTATATATGATAAGCTGCCAATCAAAGATTGATATATGGACTTATCAAATTTGGGACTTTGATCATCAGTTTGGCAAACTTCCTGACTCATTGGAGTCTTTGCCGGTTTACAAAGTTCCATTTTATACGTTTTAATTAATTGGCAAATTTTATCTTCTTGAGATATCTTAAATCCATTTTTTCTTTTGTTAATTGTCAATCCTAGATACCTTTTAATTTCACCTAAATGCTTTAATTTTATCTTTTTGGCTAATAATGATATAATTTCATTAGCTTCATTATTAGTCTTAGTTATCAAAGCAATATCATCTGTAAATAATAACAATAATGACACCGTTCCATTATTTTCTCTTTTAAACACACATGGATCTGCTAAACCAGATTTAAAACCTATATTGTTTAATTCTTTCACAATATATTGGTTCCACTCAAAGCCAGATTGTTTCAACCCGTAAAGACTCTTTTTGAGTTTCCAACAATCATTACTATTTACTTTATTGTCTTTTATAATAACTGGCTTTTGTAAATATATAGTGTGCTGCAAAGGTGCATGCAGATAATCAGTTTCTACATCTAAATGGTTAATGACATAGTTTTTCTTAGCTGCCCACACTAAAGCTGCTCTCAAAGATGTTGCTTTAAGACTTGGTGCAAAAACTTCATCCTAATCAGATGCAGTTTGATTAAATCCTTGAGCTACCAACCTAGCTTTATGGATAACAGTCCTACCATTTCCAGTTTTTACTTTAAATATCCATTTGCACCCAATGGATTTTTCTCCTGGAGGTAATTTGGCATCTTCATATACTTTCATTACCTTTAATGAATTTAGTTCTTTTTCCATTGCCTTTTGCCAATTCTCCTGATCCTTAGCAGGATACATCTTAAGTTCATCTACACTAGTTGGAACTTTAGTTACTTGGCAAACTATACTTGCTTGATACCTATCAGGTGGTCTAGTTACAAGTGTAGTACGTCTAGGTATTACAGGACTTACAGGTGGACTTTCATTTATTAACTCTTCTTGATTATCTAACTCTTCCTGATCAATTGTTTCCTCTTGTTCTGATCCTATTTGTTCTTTGTGGACTTCTTTAATTGGACTCTTCTTATAACTAGTCTGTTCTTTCTGCCTTTTGTAGGGTTCAATAATTACTTCGTTATTTAAATCTTGCTCTAATCTATTCCATCCTACATGTTCTAGGAATTTTGCACTAGCACTGGTGTAAACTCTAGATGTACCTGGTTCCCAGAATCTATAAGATCTGTGATTAGATTCATATCCTACAAAATATAATTTTTTAGCTCTATGCTGTCCTTTTTGTCTAAGTCGTGAAGGGATATGCACCCATGCTGGTGCTCCAAATGTGTGCATGTAACTTAAATCAGGTTTTGTACCATGCCACAATGTGAATGGTAATTCACCTGTTGTTGAATTAACAACATTATTTAATATATGATTACCACACATTATTGCTTCTCCCCACAAATTGTCAGGTAATCCTGAATCAGACATCATAGTTTGTGCCATTGATTGTAATGTTTGGCCTCTTCTCTCTATAAAGGCATTATGTTGTGGCCTATATGGTGCAGACATTTTATGTTGAATACCTAACATTCTTAGTCTGTTCTGGAATTTATTATTTGTAAATTCCGCACCATTATCTGTTATAAGAGTTACTAATTTCTTTTTAGTTTTCCTTTCAGCAAATTTTATCCAATTAAAGAGACTTTGATACGTTTCAGTTTTGCTCTTCATTAAATAGCAAAACCCATATCTAGAATAATGGTCCATTATACTTAGTATGTAACGAGCTCCTCCTACACTTGGTTTTTTCGGACCTATTAAATCTGCAAATACTACCTCTAAAGGCTCTTTAGTTGTAAATCCATCAACTCTATTAGCCGGTGTGATCCTGCTTTTGCTTTGATTACAGGCATTACATTGCAAATACTTATTACAAGGTTTCAAACTTATTCCCTTAGATAATTCAACAGTTTTCTTAAGCATTTTAAAATTTAAATGCCCTAGCCTTCGATGTAACAGTGAATACATTCATCATGGGGTTTCTTATTTTCGTAAACTGTATTAGCCACTTTTAAACCATCATCATTTAACACATATAATTCACCTCTTAAAGATGCAGTAATTTTCTTATCTTCTTTTTCAATTATGCAGTTATCTCCCCTAAATGTAACTACATATCCTAGTTTAACCAAAATTCTTACTGAAATTAAATTAAACTTAAGTTGTGGTACATATAACATTTTTACATTCTCTTTTATAAAAGAACAATATGCTATACCTTGACCTTTAGCTTTCAGTTTCCAGCCATTGGCTAACGATATCTGCTGTGTACTCTGGGACATTTTAATTAAATTTTTGTTATCATTTGTTATACAGTGGGATGGTCCACTGTCAACCACCCATAAATTATTTTTTACAGCTCCGTTAATATACATGGCTAACTCTAAATTTTTCTTTTTCTTTTGATGACTTTTAGTGTTCTGGCCAGCGTTTTGGCGCTTTGCTTTTTTACAAAATCTTGCCAAATGTCCTCTTCCTCCACAATTAAAACACTTTTTAATTGCGTATGCAGTAGGAGATTCATTATTTTCTTTTTGAGGTTGTTCCCTCCTTAACTGATCTCTTCAAGTCTTCTTCTTGCCTCTTCAATCAATCTACCAGTTATATCAGTTAAAGTTAGACTTTCCTTAGGCAAAATTTCAAGGGAAGTGACGTAGTTATCATAACTTTCGTCTAGTGAAGATAGAATTATGTAGACTTGGTGTAATTCAGAGAATATAAGCTCTTTCTTGTGCAGTTCTTGAAAAATGCTTTTTATAGAATTCAAATGACTCAGCATATCACCATTTGTCTGGAGATGCGTCCTGAAAAGCTTCCGTGTTAGATTTATGTGAGCACCAACGTTATCTCTAACATAAATCCTCTTCAGCTTCTGCCAACACCCAACAGCTGTTTGCTCTCCGTTAATATGAACAAGTTGCTGGTCAGACAGTGTTAGTCCTATTATGCAAAGAGCTTGTTCATTCTTCTGTTTAAATTCTTTTATCTTTTGTCTATCTTCCTCAACCTCTGGATCCCATTCCTCTACGTTTGGTGGATTTTCAATTATGTTCCACAGACCTTCTCTTTGTAGAAGTAGACTACATTTCATAGACCATGATACATAGTTTATTCATGCAGCTTGGATATAAGGGACAAACTTTGTAGATTGACTTGTGCCATGTTTTCTATATATGGATATAAAACTATAATTAATAAAACACAGCTGTCTGTTTACTGTAATGTATAACAACACAAACTCTCACTTTTACATAAATCTGTTTTATCCTAGTTAAACTGACTTTGCAGCCTCTGGGTCCATAACCAGTGTTAGGTCCAGAGGTTAACCAGGGTTGAGGAGACAAGCTAAACAGAATGTGCAGCGTTAGTCAGATAGGCATACAGATAAATGAGTGAGATAAGTTTGTATGTTTGTAAACATACAGTAAAAATAACAGATACGCTTGTGCTATCAAAAATATAGTTTATTCCATTTAGAGTTTTATAGCATAGTCAAAATAACAGTCCATTAGTCATGTATCATCTTAGTCAGTCCATTCAAGGATATTCAATTTGCAAAAGTCCGTGTAGAATATCCGATGTCAGTTCACTTACAAATAAATCAGTCCTTTCTCTCTCCCTTTCCAGTCAGGGAAAAACGCAGTCTTGAATCCATCCAGTAATTAGGGATCATAAAGCCAGAGAGAGCAAGTTGCCATTGTCTTGCTTCTTTTATGGTGCTATTACAACCACTCCCTTAATTACATTCCTACAGTTAAAGTTGCATGATAACATATTTATTATTTTACCTAAACCAGTTAGGGTAAACAATGTTATCCCTAACAGAATTGACCCTTGGTTGGGTTGGGGGAGTTTCCATTATTCTTGCTTGGACCCCAGCATCATCATGCTGCTTTGCTCCATCGTTATGGGATGAACTGTATTTTCGCACTATGAAGTCAACTATGCAAAGATTTGGACATTAGATGAATCTCGACATAACTGTGAGGATGCCTTGTGATCCAATAAAGAAACTTTGTATGGAAGCCTTTGTCGAGTTTTAACTGCTTATTTTAGGCATCCTTTGTTAGATAAATATTGCCTAAGACAAGACAGTGAAAATACAGTTATCAAGGGTCAATTCAATGACCAATCAGGATTACAGATGTGACCCCATGACATGAACTACATTTCCCATGATGCATTAACTACGTTTCCCATGAGGCATTCCCTTAAGGGGACAGCTCCGAATTCCCAATTAACTATATACTGTTGCCTAAGACAAGACAGGTCTCTTGCTTGGATGAGAGGGTGGACTAGATCACCTACAAGGTCCTT